>PVJS01001418.1:0-81779 GCA_004027185.1 Glis glis | reverse complement strand
GTCTCAGTCCCCCAAGTACTGGATTACAGGTGTGTGCCACCAAGTCCAGCTGCCTTTGCCATGTTCTCTCTGTTTACTCCTCTTTCTCCACATCTTCCAGGAGAATGTCAAGTCCTGTCTTCTTCATGAAGCTTCTTTGCCCCAGACTACCAAATTTACATCTATACTGTTTCAACTGACAGATGAGTTTTTAATGTCATGGGTTGTGCTTTGTTTCCATATATTGAAATGTGACCTTAATTAGGACATAAGCTTCATAAGATGAGGGAACATACCTTAATCAGTTTTGTAGCCCCCTCTCCCCCCAGTTCCTACCACAGTGCTAGGTAGGTGTTCTATCAGTAATAAATGCACTACTCCACATTTGTAAATACAGACTGAAGTATGCCTCCTTCTGCCCAGAGTTCAGAATGGGTTGACTCAGACATGCACTAATTTCCAGTCCCAAATGATGGTGACCAGCAATGACAATAAACTAGCTTTCATATGGGAAAAATATTCTCAAGTCACCATCCATGATCCCAGAATAGAGTTACAGGGTTGTGTTACATTTCCTTCTTAGGATTACTATAAGCAAAGTAATAGAACAGTGCTTAACCAAATTTCCTTTTATATAATCTACTACATTAAATCTGTAATATGCAGACTATGACCAAGAATAATGCTCCCATTGACTGGCCAATGACTGAAACCAGCTAACTTGCTTCTCAAGCTCTACCTGTCCTGCATCAGATGCTGTCCTAAGTGCTTCACATAGGGTGTGGGTTCTGGGTATGTGTGTACGTAAATGTACCCAATTCTCACAAAACCCTATGAGGGAAGAGCTAGCATCATCTTCATTTTACATGTGAGGAGACCAACCATAGATAGTTAAATATAAAAAATTTGTGCAACATCAACCAGTCACTAAACAGTATCAGGCTTCTATCCCATGAAGAGACATAACCCACGCTCCATTACTACGAATTCCTCGCTCCTACACACTTGCTAGAGGGCAGCTGGACTCTGCTCTGTGCAAGCCTGCAATGCTGTTCAGTTCTCTTGCCACATACCAGCAGCCCTTTGCACGTGTAACTAAAACCAGGGAGTGTTTAACTTCCCCGGGTGGAGGCATCACAATAGGACACGCCATTAATGGGAGGGATGTGGTGTCGTTCTCTTCTGGAGCATGTCAGAGCTTCGTTCGGTGTCAGAGGAGGTAGAGAGCAGCACAGCGTGGGTTATGTCATTTCATTTCAGTTGGGAGAAACAGGAAACAAAAAGGCATACTTAGAATGAGCAGCACAATCTTTTGACACTGAATTTTAATCTTTTTATGTGGTCTGTCCTTTAGAGTTCATTATAATATTCATAGTATATTGTTAAGAAGACAAAAGCCTGAAATCATATGTGTCTCATCTACTTTTTACATATATCAGATATATACGTATATATATATATATCTTCAAAGAAAACATTTTTTGAAGCATTACCAATAATTATTTCTTGGTATTAGGATTACAGATGCATTCCTTTATTTGTTGCTCATATTCTACATCAGTTTTCTAGAAATGATGCAGATTACTTTAACTAAAAACTAATAGAGTTTTTATGCTAATCTGAACATATAAAAAGATAAATTAAAAGATAAAACTTTTAAAATTTAACTTGAGAGATCTTAAAAAGCAATGTATTAAACATGAATACATAAAATGTTATAATTTTACAGCATTCAATTGCTTTTTAGTTATGTGTAAATCATTCCTTACAATGATCTCCACATTTAGCTACACAAGTCTTGCAATACCAAGTTCTAGAAGCTTCTTTAATATTGATATTCAAAGAAAGAAATTCCATCAATATATTGCAATGAAGCCACTCAACATATTTTTAAATGTTTCCATTAATCTATCGAAAAGTTACTTTCACTATACTGTACTCTTTGCTGCCAAGTTCACAAAAGGTCACAAAAGAAAGACATAAAATATGTCTCTTCTGGAACATATTTTCAAACACAACAGAAGGAAAGAGCTACATAGATGTTGGTTTCAAACGAACTAACCTTATAATAAGCCAAAACCATTCTTTTTCTCCTTTAGATAAGATACCTAGTTATGTACTTACACTCAGATTAAATTCATGACCAAGCTCTATTGCTCAATAAGTATTATTAGAGAATAAATTATGAAGCCAGTCATGAAGGCAGGTATTGATTAAAGAAAAGAAAGGGGGGGGGGCTGCTGCCACCTTTGCCTACATAGTATAATTTGAAAGGTGTGGAGAAAATTGTACTCCCTAAATTAAAACCAAAATCAAAATTAAAATATTTCTCTTTCAAATTAGAAACTCCAGTTATAAATACAGCCCTTTGCACTAAGGAAGTTTTCTTCTTTGTGGTATCTTCTTTCAAATCCCATTTCAAAAATGCGTTGCAGTGGTCTATATTAAGTTCTTTGTTGCTTGGTGGTAATGAACTTAAAATCCCACTTCTCCATGTAATAAAAAACACCCAGTGCAGAGGATGGCTACAGTGCCTGAGAGAAGCAGTTTTCAAACAAAGGAAAAGGCTGCCAAAGAGGAACGGGAAACTTTTTCATCTGCTTCAAAATTGTGCCTGGATTTTGTTATACTCGGCCCAGTGGCATTGCGTATGTCTCAATTTTGTGGTGATACAGTTGATGTCAAAATCCCATTTGGACATGCACAAATTCCTTTCTATGATTTACTCTGAGCCCAAAGTCAGGAATTTGTTTTCTACTGAGGGCTGCTGACACATGGGAGAAAGATGGATTACAGGGCTCACAGAGATACAGACACTATCGGATCCAGAGAGAAAAAGAGATGAAGAGGGAGAGGCAGGCGCTCTGACAGGAAATGGAGACAGGTATTCAGGGTGAAGCCCCCGTCCTGCGTCCTGTTCATCAATAGTAGCTATCAGCTTTTTAGCAGTTATTGGCAACAAGAGGTTCTCATTTGAATATTTATCTTGAATTTGGTTTAATTAATGGTTTACAATGTAAGTATTTTCATCATTCTTAATATTTTTAAGATCTCTCTTGCAGTCTCTGATTGCTATTGCTCTGATTGCTATTGCATTTGTTATTTTAATTCCAAAAAGAGAAAACCCACTTAAGTTGGGGCAATGCTTTTCTTGTATGTGTGAAATACTCCACTAAACAAGAATAATTTTGTTAATTATCATTAACACACACACACACACACACACATACATATTTGAGGTTGAACCTAGGGGCATTCTACCTCTGAGCTATACTCCTCAGCCCTTTTTTATTTTTCATTTTGAAACAGGGTCTCCTAAGTTGCTGAGGGTCTCAATAAATTGCTGAGGCTTGCCTCGTCCAGCCATCCTCCTTTTTTAGCCTCCCAAGTAGTGGGATTACAGGGGTGCACCACCATACCTTGTTTCATTGCTGCTTTTTAAACAATATGTTATTAAAATTTTTATCTCAAAATTAAAATTTTTATCTCAAAATGATTTTGTCTGTTTATATGGCAAGTATTTAATACAAGTATTAAATACATTTTATTTTCCTGCAAAAGAATATTGTTTGTAAAATTGTGGAGTTGGAGTCACAGAATAAATCAGACTCATCCACACGCAATCAATTGCTACTCTAAGCAATAACATTGTGTGTGTGTGTAGGTGTGTGTGTGTGTGTGTGTGTGTGTGTGTGTTTTACTGGGGATTGAACCCAGGGACATTCTACCTCCGAGCTACACCCTCCAGCCCTATTTTAGCTTTATTTTGAAACAAGGTCTCACCAGGTTGATGAGAGTCTCACTACTTGCCGAGGCTGTCCTCGAGCCTGCTATCCTCCTGTCTCAGCCTCCCAAGTACTGGAATTACAAGCACGTGCCACTACGCCCAGCTAACATACTTATTTTTTAACAAAATATTGGCTTAGCAGCTGGAATCTTCATATGATGGATATTATCTACAACTTTTTTGTTTCAAATTTTAAGTCCTCTGTTTCTTGATCTAAGAAACTATACATAGTTTCTGATTTAATTCTGAATTATTTGTGGATTCTTATAGAATTAATGGATGGCAAATGTCAGGAAAGCAACGATTGAGCAAATAGAAAAAAATGCACACATGGTGTTCAAACACAATGTTTCCGTAATGATGACAAAAAGCGCCGTCACTTGCTCAGGGAGCAGAATATATTAACAAAATCCTAAACTTCCCTTATTTTTTAAGTCTTGAAATTTACACTGAATGTTGACTTGGAAACTGTTCCACTGACTGCCTGATTGACATTTATAATCTGTTGGTCCATGTTGTTCCCTAAATTCTTGTTATATCTGCACTGTATGTCATGTTACTGACAGAAGAACTTTTTATTAACATTCTGGTAGTAATAAATGATGTAGATAATAATTAAAATTAATAGCCGGGCATGGTGGCCCACGCTTGTAATCCCAGTACTTGGGAGGCGGAGACCGGAGGATCCGGGTTCGCGGCCAGCCTCAGCTACTTAGTGAGGCCCTCCACAACTTCGTGAAACCCGGTTTCAAAATAAAGTATAAAAAAAATAGGGCCGGGGGTATAGCTCGGAGGTAGAACACCCCTGGGTTCAATCCCCAGTACTGCAAAAATAAAATAAAATTAAATTAAATTAACAATAATTTAAATATCAACCAGCATTTAAAAATTATCTTAGAGCTTATAATGTATTTGTACCTTATTATCTCCTATCTTATTGATGGGACTGCTACTGACTTATAGAAGTCATACTTTCCTTCTCTTAGATAATCATGATTTTTAAAAACAGCTATAGTAGTTTAAGAATACAAATATCATTTTTGATTTCTTCCCTAAGACCTCCTGGAAAACAATAAATATGTCCAGACACTCAGGAAAATATCAACAGACTTCATTATTGAATGGAACTCCTTCAAACACCACATAGTATTCTAACATTTAAATGGAATTCATCAATTTATATTAAATAACATATAAGGTCCAAGTAAAATGAAATTATGAAAATGGTTCTAATTAAGCCCATCCTGACTAATTCTCATAATACTAAAACTAATTTAACTTCCCAATTAAAATAGTAATTGCATCCTATAATGATTTTTATTCAAAACAATTTATTTAGGTTAGTAATAATTTTGAGAAATAGTAATATGCTCTACTTGAAAAAGATATTAAGATGGAGGAGCAGTTATTATTTTTTAAAGTAGAAAGGAACATTTATTGATCATATACCTTTATCCCAAGGAAGTAACTGTCCATTATTTGGCATATTTTCTTTTCAGAAAAACATTTGTCTTGCCATTTTATAATAATATACAAAGGTTGAATATAAAATGTAAAAAAAAAAAGCCGGGCGTTGTGACGCACGCTTGTAATCCCAGTACTTTGGGAGGCGGAGACCGGAGGATCTGGGTTCGTGGCCAACCTCAACGCGCATGCGCGGGCGCGCACCCTATCTCTCTCTCTCTCCTCTCTCCTCTCTCTCTCTCTCTCTCTCTCTCTCTACCTAGTGAGGCCCTCTGAAACTTCGTGAGAACCGAAATTCAAAAAATTTATTCAAAAATAAAGCATAAAAAAAATAGGGCCGGGGGTGTAGCGCGGAGGTAGAACGCCCCTGCGTTCAATCCCTGGTACCGCAAAAAAAAAATAAATAAAAAAATAAAATAAAATAAAATGTAAAAAAAATTCTATAAGAACACCAAACACCTTTTCCCTTTCATCATACACTGCTATTTTTCTTCACTAAATTAAAATTCCCTGTTGTTGACAAATCTAGATGCTTCATTTTTTTGATTCAATGAAGAATGTATGTACATCTCCTCTGTAGTCCTCATAATTTGCTTGAAGTAGACTTTGCATAATAAATGAAAACACTTTTATTACTTGTGCTTTATTTACTAGCGGTGATATTCAACTTGAATAATGTAATTAACGGTAAGAAGAGAACAGCTTCCTGCAAACTTTCACTGGTGGCTTTCTCAATAGGAGCCTTAAACCTTCAAACACCTTCATGGTAGCAATTTGGACATTTATCACTTGTGTATTTTAGGTAGTATTCATTCTTTCCCTTAGCAGTCATTATTACTTAGTCCAAGATCTTTCTTCTAAATGCCATATGCCTAGAAGAAAGCTACATTTTACAAAATATTTCTATTTCAATATAAAAAAATCTAAACACCAAAGTTAAGAGCAATATTCAAAATTTGTCTATCAAATTATTTCTGTTAGCATGTTCTTATAAATGAAAAATTTGAGAAAAAGTTTAGTATATGATTAATTACTACCTGCTATTGAAGACACTATAAAATAAAGACATATTGTTACAAATATTCCAAGTTATATAGGTAATATCTAACAAAAGAATTAACAAGCTGTTTGATTTGATTAAAAGTTACCTTCACATGGAATGAAGGGTTTTTAAGCGGATAGTCAAAGATTCTTGTAATTTGCATTAAAAAACAACGAATGATAAATGATAATGATGTAGAATTGCCGAACAGCATAGCCCTGATTTTTTTTTCTTGCTGTTTCATTTCCTAAGCTTTCCAAAATAATAAAATGTAGAAAATTCTATCAGATGATGGAATATTCCAAGATGTGCCCAAATACCCATAGCTGATTAAAGGCAAATTTGTTCTAATCATGCGCCTGCACTTATCAGCATGTAGTCTGAACAATATGCAGTATATCTTGACCAGAAAACAAACATGAAAAGCTCTCCGCCACACTGTGGCAGATGATGTTTTCTGAGTGGTAATTCTGATATTTGATGTATATTCTTTATTCTTCCTAAATAACTTTGATTCTGGCCAGCCAAGATATGGCCCTGAAAAAAATACTTCAAAGCACTAAAATGCTGAAAGGATCTCCAAAGTCAAGTAGAAAAGAAAATTGTGCCCATGTGCCTTACAAATAGTTTTTTATTTCAAATTCATGAAAAACAAAGTCTTGGTCTGATTAAACCCACGAGACGTGCAGCTGTTTGCTGGTGTTCTTTACCTGTGACACTAGTTGGTAACCCTCGATTCATTTTCAACAAAGTTTTAATGTTCAAAGGGATTTTAAAGAAGTCATAGGTTATTCATTACAATTTATTACTTTTCTTTTTCACAATTTAATCAGATTCTTCAAAATTGTCAGATACTATTAGTGAAATGAAAAAGGTATTCTGGAAGAATGTAGGGCAAATAATTATTCCGATTGCATGCCAAACAGGTACATTTTATTTATTTCCCTCTCCAGGCACAAGAAGTTTAATAATTTCTCTTAATAGAGAATTCAAGTAAAAAATATATTTTTACCATAATTTACTAGGTATTTTAGGTAAATATAGCTAATAGTCTGAGTCTTTCGTAATGTATTCTTTCTATTTTATACTTCATTTGACTCATACATGCTAAATTTGAGACAAAACCTCACCTGGGTTTTAAAATTTGAACTTTGCCTAGCGTGTACCATAATATGTATAATAGTCTGGCATCAATTATATGACTATTTGATAGTATCTGAATGCATAATGTGGACTTGTGCTTTAGGCTGGATTTATTGTGATAATTTTCTTAAATCTTTACTACACACACAAAGATGTGGCCATGATTATATAATCTGAGCAATATTACTAATAACCCCTGAAAAACAGCATGCCGCATTATAAAATACACCTACAAGACACTTTCCCTACACCTTCTTGTGCAGTGTGGTCACTGGGTCAATGTTATAATCATTGTAATACAAGATAGTTGGCCAAATACCATAAGTCAGTGACATTATTAGCTGTTAACAATTTCATTTAAGTTTTATGGCATAGTATAAGATGAAAGTACAGAAAATATTGGTGGTTGGAGGAAGCCCTTACCCAGCAAAGGAAAAAAAAAAAAGGAGAAAAGACACTCATTTATCTGCAGACCAGGTTCAACCTGCCTTTTCCTATACTAGTTGTGACCTCCGTTATTCTCTTTGCTGCGTCCAGTTACAAGTGGGAATGAGAAGTCCCACAGTTGGACATTTTCATATATTGGGTACACAGCAGAAACAGGGAGTGAGAGAAGCTATGACATAAAGCAAGTCCCACTTGGTGTGTCAGTGTTACCTCACATCCCTGGCTGCTCGACAGGCGATACGATTTTCTCCTTGGAAAATGATCAGGGTAAATAAAATCAAAGTGCAGTTTCCAGGGGTTCTAGTGAAATGATTTGGGATTTGTCATTGGGCTCTTCCTTGTTTCTGCAGGGGTAAATGGCAGTGGAGATGAGGTAGTTCAAAGTTTCCAGCACCTTCTTGCAACACTGAAATTTAATCCCGAAAAAGAAGAGAACAAAATAAATCCAGGTGCTTTTCTTGGCACCGTCACACCTGGAAACTATTCAAATCCATATTAGTGCATCCACTTTGGGATGCCATTTCAGCCTTATAAAACACAGATTGTGCATGCTCTACCGTCTCTCCCATCCCTATCTTGCACTTATAAAAATGAGGATGAGTTAGAAAAAATAACTTAAAATGTATAAAGTGCTTTTAGCACTTAAGTGCTAAAACAGTCTTCAAACACATAGCAACTCCCACTGCTGCCCCCCCATTCCCAATTGACTTTTGATGATAAACAAACCATTATTACACTTACCTAGTAAATTTTCAGATGCCATTAATTTATGGTAGGCTCTACAATAAAAGTAACTGTTCAAAGCCATCCACTTTAAAACAAATGGTGACACCAATTTTTGCTAATTCTTTGGATTTCTTTGTAAGGAAAACAACAGGGAATGCATAAAGAATACTTTCAGGTGATTTATTAATCCAGGTGCTTACTTTCCAAAGAAGCAAAATCAGCCAAAAAGAGAAAAAGAGACTTTTTTGTGACCCTAATATACACTGATTCAAGAAAGAAAAAAAGCGAAATAATTTAAGATAAGCAGTACACATATATTTTTGAGATCCGGGGACAACACCTAGATATAAACCATTTCATAACATATTTTATAAACTGTTTAAGGTCTTTTTATTGGTTCCTTGAATCATCAAATATTTCTTATAATTCTAGTTTAATAATTTGAAAGTTTTAAAGTAATTTAAAAATACATTGGAAGCTAGAGAGTTGCTAATGTGGTTCTAAAATAGTGTTTATATTCACCCTTTATAATTGATTGGGTTAAAAATCCACATAGAAATCTTATTTTAAAAAAATTCCTAGCTGGGCGTGGTGGCGCACGCTTGTAATCCCAGTACTTGGCAGCCAGAGAACAGAGGATCCGGGTTCGTGGCCAGCCTCAGCTACTTAGTGAGGCCCTCCGTAACTTCGTGAGACCCAATTTCAAAATAAAATATAAAAAATAGGGCCAAGGGTGTAGCTCGGAGGTAAAACACCCCTGGGTTCAATCCCCGGTACCACAAAAAAAATAAAATTCCTATGACAGGAGAAGTTTGAAATCTAGACTTAACTTTATTTTTATTTAACTCTTTTATTATATTTCTATCTGTAGAGTTGATGTTTCAATTTTAGTTTCTTCATTGCTGTACTATGCCATTGCTGACCAAGTATTCATAACCAGATAAAATCTCACCCAATACATACCAAAGCATTTTCATCTCAAAACATAATACTCAACAACAAAGACACTGTGTACAACCTTTCTCTAAAGGTGAAATCTTTAGAGGCTTTAGCCTGCCAATCCCATGGAATCAGACAGTGCAGATGGCTTACAAAATTCACATCAAACCCGAGTACAAAACACTGCATCTAGATGCATTTTTGCAAACAGCATACATACGTGAAAACAAAACAGCTCTATTATTTCAGCTTCTGAATCCTTACCAATGTTGATTTAGCAACATTAACCAATGTTATACATAAAGTATTATTATTGAAATCAAACAAAACAACTATACATCATTTTTATTTTTTTAAGTAATCATAAGCTATTGTTTTGGTTTCCAGAAATCACATAAGTTGCTGAGATATGCTGTATGTATTCTATAGAATCAGTGAATTTCAAGTGTAATTCATTAAGTAAAGTGAATGTCCAGATGGAAACACCTCCAATTTGTTTCAATAAATAATATTTTTATCTTAATTTAAAAATATTTTATTTAGTTTCTATCTTCAGCAAACACTTATCTCTATAGCCTGAATAGGTTTGACTGCCAAGCAATAATAATAGTAGGACAGATTATTTTTCCTGATCTATCGGGCATTTCAATTTTTATTATTAACTGACTGGCAAATATGAGGTTATTCTGAATTCTCCAAGTAAAATTAAAAGTATATTTTTAAAAAACTGGAGAACTAAACTTAGTCACAGAAGGGTTGTTTGCTTTTATAGAAGTCAATCAGAGACGTTGCCAATTTTACTTGATAATTGTCAAAACTGCATTCAAATTACTTAAGAATCTATTTGTTGTACATCACGATTCTAATATTTCTTCCTTAACATGTAGCATATTTATTGCATCAACATAGCACACTGAATTGATTTATTTAGGAGAATTGAATTATATCCCTCCCATATATCAGAAGTGTTCATTAACTACCCATTTCTTAGAAAAATAAATTTTATTTTAAAACATATATGTCAAAACATTAGCATTCCTCTAAATTCTTTAGACTTTATGCATACAAAGCAAAGAATATTTTTTTGTGAGGGTTTTCGTATGTGTGTATGTTTGTGTGTAAAAAACCAGGAAGCAACAAAAAAGAATTTTAAAAAAGCTAAAATTTATCAAAACATACAGTTTTGAAAATTCACTCTTGTCTGGGACAATTTAAAATCTACTAGCAATAGCTGTCTCCAAATTAATAAGTGGCAAAGAAATCATATGGAAGAAGGTGCCAGAGAGAGCAAGGTTAAAGTTGGACCCCACACACTCGCTTCTGTGTGGTCCCTTGTGGCTGGTGCTGCTGGGTCCTTCCAGGAAGCCCATCTGTGGAGGGCAGTGCCCCGTCCATGTCCAGCACGATCGTGCCCTTAAGGGAGCTGGCAGCAAAGCAAGGGATCTGCAGGGGAGAGTGAGGGAGGGTTTGGGGATTTTCCACAAAATGATAGCTGGTGAGACTTCATGGAATTGATTTTCAAGTAACCTTGAGCTCCTTGTCCAATGACAGTGTCCCCTCTGAAGGATGCTGTCCGAGTTCAATTCATTTCTGCAGCTCTGCTTTGGAAACGGTGTCGGAGTCACTTCATGACCCACACGAGAACAGTAGGACTCATTAGCTTAAGGCCATGCCTCACACATGGAACAAAGTGTAGCCTTGTAGGTCCTGCTGACTTTGACAAGAAGTGATACTCCATACCTTGAATCTCTTTGGCCCTGTTTACATTGGTTAGAAAATACTACATCAAACAACCATTCGTGTTTAGGTAAGCAGAAAGTTCTTCTTCAATTTATACCAAAATTGTTAAGCCTCTTCAAATCTGAAACATAATTCTCATCACATTTTTAATTCATGGGTTTATTTATATTTGATCATTTGATGCATAATGTAAACCCTGGCTAAAAACCATAAGCATTATTTCCAATTTTAAATAGTAGAAATTCTTATACTAGGCAAGGAACTTCCTTACTATATTTTGATGTGAAAATTAGCAATAATTATTTGCAACTCCATAATCTCACCAAATGGTGGCACATGTAACATGTTTTCTTTAGACTGAGACTGTGAGTCTCATTTGCAGTACAACAGGACATTAGTTCTTGGAGTGTGTTAGATTTTCCACTTATATTTATAAATTCAGAGATTTAAAAAGTGTTGGTCTAATATTTGAATTTCTCTAAATTTTTCAACCTTAAATCTTATGTTTTATCTTAGTCATCAATGACAATCTAGTTATCTTTAGTTGAATTTTATAGCAAAATTTGAATTTTATAGCAAAATTCGAATTTTATAGCAAAATTTGAATTTTATACCACAGAGTCTTTTGGGCAGGTTAGTAAACTTGAAAAATTGTTATTTTTCTTTATTACAATGATATTATGTATCTCTTAATTTATTCAACAGTCATTTATTTACCAGTTATTTACTGAGGACTTATAATGTGCCATGCAGCATGCTGGACATTTGGGATAAAACTGAAACCAAGACAGGCACAGCCATCACTGAACAGACCTGCAGGAAAAACAGACTGGCTAAGTAATAGCAAGTTTGATAAGTGCAAGAATGTACAAAGGATAACATTTGGAAACATATCCCAGTCAGACCTTGAAGGGTTATTAGAAAGAACCTCTCTTCAACTGCCAGCTTTTGCCTGTAACCGGGTTATAGCGACTGTTCTGTCTTTAGCATCTTCAATGTCATCTTGTTAATGTCATGATGTTGCTTGAATTTCTCCTCTACTTTTGCTCACTCATTTTTGGCTAAGTTAGAAATAAAGTATATAGTCTAACAGCTTCTCCTAGGTACCTCTCAATGCTTTTTATTGGTATAGTAGTACTTTATCATGAACAGATTCCTTCTATGCACATTTTCATCTGAGACTTAAAAAGTTTGTGATTTTCCAGGCATGGTGGCACACATCTGTAATCCCAACACTTGGGAGGTTTAGAAAGGAAGACACAGGTTCAAGGGCAGCCTCAGCAACTTACCAAGACCCTATGCAACTTAGAAAGACCCTGTTTCTAAATGAAAAGGGCTGGGAGTATAGCTCAGAGATAGAATTAATTCTCCTGGTTTCAATCCCAGTACCAAAGGAAAAAAAAGAGAAAGATTATGATTTGCCAAAGGACAGAAGAGTCAATAAGTTTTTCTTCTTAGACCACTTATTTATGAAATGACAGGCCACACATTTTCAAAATGAAGCAAAATATATTTTCACATTGAATATATGCCAAAGGCCGAGTAAGTTGCAATAGTCTATCTTTGCTTAGTTCAAGATTGTATTAGAAACATCATCTACATACAATATGAGTATTATAGCTATATGTCATTTGAAATTGACTTAAAAATGTCTTTCTCTTCTTTCTGTTTCACAAAGGCTCTCTGCTGGTTTGTAGCACCAGGGACAGCAACGGAACATGCTGCAATCACCTGGTGCAGGGAGCAGTGTGCTGGCAATTCCTGTCTACCTTGATCCCTTGTGACCAAGAGAACTAAAACGGAAGGCAACAGACAAGGCAGCCCCTTGATTCTTACTTTTTTTTTTTTGTGGTACCGAGGATTGAACCCAGGGGTATTCTACCTCCGGGCTACACCCCCAGCCCTATTTTTTATTCTTTATTTTGAAACAGGGTCTAACTAAGTTGCAGAGGGCCTCACTAAGTAGCTGAGACTGGCCACGAACCCGGATCCTCCAATCTCAGCCTCCCAAGTACTGGGATTACAAGTGCGTGCCACCACGCCCGGCTTGATTCTTACTCTTTGTGTCTCAGTTTGCAATCTACTTCCTTTCACCTGATTTCTCTACTAATAACTTTGGACAAACTGGCATGAGATCTGCTGTAGTTTGATACTGACTGTCTTCCAAGTCCCCATGTGTTAAAGGCTTGTTCCTCCCTCAAGGTGGCACTATTTGGAGGTGATGGACCCTTTAAGAGGTGGGGTCTAATGGGAGTTTTTAGGTCGTTAGGAACATGCTCCAGCTCCTTCCCATTCCTTTTTGCTTCCTGGACATGGGTGAACAGTTTTACTCCTCCATGTGTTCCTACCATAAGGTGCTGCCTTGCCACAGGTCCAAAGCAGCAAGGACAACTGATCATGGACGAGAACCTCCCAAATCGTAACTCAAATCTTTTCTCTTATAATCTAATTATCTCATGTATTTCATTATAGTGACAGAAAGCTGACACACAGAGGAACCACAGCCCAAGGTAGTGGCTAAGAAGTTTGCATAAACAATTTTCAACATGTGAAGAATGAAGCATCCGGTATAGATGATCATTGGTTTCTGAACCCCAGATATGGCTTTGGATAGGTTATTTAAACTCTCAATTTCAGTATTCTCATTTGTATTTCATATATTATATTTCCTACAATATTCTCAGTATTTCATGATATTATATAGGCATTTTAACTTATATAATGTTATGAATCTATAAAATGTTACTTTAACCTATATAATGTTATGAAATACTGAGAGTATAAATAATTATGGAGTTTTAGGACACATATTGGCACTCAGTAAATAGTAGCTAAATAATTCCATAATGTCACCATTTATCCCTTCCACCCCTTGCCCAAAACATTGAGCATCTAACAATTTGCTTCACTCAAGGGGTTTTGCAAAGCTTAAACTCACTGTGGGGAAAACTTTGTTTAGGGAAGAACCCTTTAGTTAGGTAGATGTGAAGCAATTAGGCCCCCCTCCCCCATTTATTGTAGAGGAAACTTCTTCCAAGGTCTTCTACCTGTCTTCTCAACTTTCTGAATGCCTTGATCCTTTTCAGGTCAAATCGTCCTATCTAGAGCCTCCCTCTTTCCTTTGTCTTTTGGCCTCCAGGGTGTTGTGAGGAGATGATGCTAATGGTAATTGGTCATGTATATGTTGATGTTAGCCAAAGGGTTTATTGGAACCAGCATTTCTTCCCTCACTTTGAATTTAAATATTGTACATCTTCAGTAACCATTGGAAGCCTTAGCTTCAAAGCTGCCAAAGTCCTTTAACAGTGAATCAATAAAGATTGGCAATGAGAGCAAGAGACCCCCTCCCATAGGTGGGCCTGGCCCTGACTGAATAGCTTCTGCAGCATTAAATGGGAGCAGGGAGCAACGGAAGGGACAACACAAAGTTCACACGGGGCTCTTAGGCAAGATATATCTCTGCAAGTGATACATAATCTGCAAGCCTCAGACCAAGAACTGCTGAATCAGAACATATAATTGTCATATCTCTATTTTACTGCTGTAATAGCAATTTACCATCATCTAAGTCTTTTGTAGCACTTGCATATTCAGGGTCTCATAGCCACTATATTTCTCATTACTTCCCTCAGTTCTGTCCCTTTTGCCTTTTCCAAGATAAAAGTTGGTTTCTAGTGCATTATGTTAACTCCTTCATATCATGGGGATATTTTTTTCTGTCCTTGACTTAAACTATCTTGAGAAAAATCAAATTTATGTCTGACTTATTTATGTCGTTAATAAATAAGTTAAATAAAGCTAGACTCAATGCTCTATTGTTGTACTCATCATTGGGCAATTTTCATGCAATCTAAATACTGTTTTTTCCTACCTCACTGGCAGGGCATTTTGTGACCTGGTTCTTAAGAAAGTATATAAAGTATTAAAATCCAGAAACATTATACCAAGGGCTGGAAAAGTAAAATCTTTTGTGATACAGCTAGAAAATGTCAAAGCAATATACAATTTGAAGGTAGCCTTAGTTTTGTCTCTTGACAAATATTGGTGAGCTCACTATTAAGCCATGAAGAGCATTTTTCCTGAGTAACTCCGCTGTCTCTGTTTCTAAATCATTCCCTATGTCAAGATAAGCTTATCTATATATCACAGAACCTCTCTGAAATACAGCTTACTCAGGGAAAAAAACTGCTATCTTAATGTATTATGTTATAATTAATCATACACAGTTCAGAAAGACAAAGATTCTTTTGCAAAACAACAAAAAGTAAAATAAAGGGGTTAAGATCTGATAATAAATTGGAACTCGGAAGGAGTTTAGAATCTTCGTTTTTCTGATGTTTCTTAATCTAGAAGCCTAGAGGATAGGGCTGTAATCACTAAAGGAATTTTATTCTTCTTACTAGAGTTGTTTCTCCCGGCAAAACAATTAGGTGATTAAAGAGGTTTACACAGTGCATCACTGTGGTCTAATAAGGATTTGTACTTGACATTACCAGTAAATGAAATTCACAAGGGAAAATCTGACTCATATAGGCTTTTATATAAAGGCAAAACAATCAGTCAATCAGTGTGGGGGCAGGGGAGAGCTGTTTGTACCAGATGCTGAGAAGCTGAAAAGCAAAATTTTCCAATTGATTTTCTTTCTTTCTTTCTCTTTCTCTCTTTCTCTCTCCTTCCTTCCTGTTTCCCCCCCAAATGGTTGCTTAGCAAACACACACATTATTGTCAAAAAAAAAAAAGGTTTAATATGCTTTCCAACAGTTCTCAGTCCTTCTAATCTCCTGGGGCATGGCAGGCTCCAGGAACAGAAAAATCTAAAATCTAAGATTTGCAACCCGAAAAGATAAGGGAATGTACATATCATCACTAAGATTTGACTACTAGTCTTAAAGTTGTATAGATATCAACTCATTCCACCTTTCTGAAAGTTCCTTCCTCATCATTGACATTGTTTAAATACAAAGACAATGTTTGCCAGTCCCTAATCTGTAATTTTAACTCCTGGACAGACACTGTTCCAAAATATTTTATTACACTCTTACATTATCACTTATATGTAACGAGTCATTTTTACCTTTTCTTTTATACTGTAAAATCCTGAAGGAAAAAGTGTCCGTATTTATCAGAATGGATCTTTTTAGATACTAGACATTTGAGTTTGTTGAAAAAAAGAATGAATGAACAGCCTGCTGGTGTTTAAGTTGACTTCTCTGTTACAAAAAACAAGTTTTTATGTAGTTGTCTTAATTGATAGACTGACACCTATCCCTTAATTCTTCCTTATTTCTCAAAGCTTCTCTTGGTAAAAGGTTGTCATTCAACATGTACTTCCCATAATCTCTTCTTGGGTAGTGTTCTAACTGTAAATTCTCCCTTTTGACTTTAATTTCATGGCATATAGCTTATGACCCAGCATTTCATTTATTTTCATGGTTAATTTCAACTTGTAATCTAATGAACTGGTATTAGGCCTATAATATATGAATATGTATGAATAAGTAAAAAGTAAAAAAGTTCCTAATGCATTAACTAGTTAAGAGTTCAAGGATACTTCGAACTCTTCAACTCTTCAACAAATTAACCAAAGTAATTTCCTATGTCATACTGATTCCATTTCAGGTGCAGTGGAGTTAGGTGTGAGAAGTCCAGTAATGTTATAAAAGCTGCCCTTGCAAGTTACAGGACCGTGGGGATAGTACTGTAGTGCAGAAACTTCTTAGAGTAGAAGCAGGGCTCATGGGGTCCTGCATTGTCGGGCTCCTCCTGCAGTGCCTCAGATCTCTTGGTCTGATCCGGAGGCACGTCCAGCCAGGAGCAGAGAGCCATTCAAATGAGTCGGCTGGTGTGTGGAAGATCAGTGAGTGCATCTTTGAATTTTGCTCTGCCCACCTGCCTCCTGCAGAAGGCAGAGATCAGAGGCACTGCGCGATCAGTGACTAGCATCCCTCATTGTGGGAAAGTCAGAGCAGGGTGCATGGTGGTGTAGCCAGTTCAACAAGATAGATACCCGGGAGGTGAGGAAGCAAAAGTGGGGAGTGTGGAATCTGCTTTATTGTTTGAAGAGGAATTTGGTAACACAAAAATAGTTTGGAAAGTTAATAAATTGACCTATATTATTGAGGAAGTAGCTCATGGGTGTCACTCAGCTGAATGAGAGAATTGCATCTGGATTCAAAGCCCAGCTCTGTCACTCAGGAGTTGTGTGGCCAACGCAGTAAGTTCTCTGTGCTGCAGTTTCTTCATCTGAGAAATGGAGGTAATGATACCACCTGCCTCACAGAGCTGGTATAAGGATTAAAGAAGTCATAATGTGTAAGTTGCATAGAACAACCATGTGTTGTCATTACCACCATCGTGTTTATAGGAGCAATGAAAAAAAGGAAGTAAAAGACCCAGAAAAATTAGGGAAGTAAAGCTTTATAGATAAATGAGCATGAAGGGTAGCAAACACTGCCAGGCTCCTAACGTATTAAAGAGATAGCCAGAAGCATTTTTGGTGGTTTTCTTGGCATGATTTTTGTACTTTCATACAAAAGGATGTGCTCCAAATTCCTAACAGGTGCGTTCCATCCTTACATTAAAGAAGAAAATGTTCATTTGAATGGGTTGAAAGAATAAGCTGGGACATTGTTTCAAAAAGGATTTTGTTATGTAAAAGGTTAAATAAAAAGGAACATACTATGCAGTTCCTTTTAAAGAGATTTATTCAATTATTATCAAGATTTCGAGCATATGTAAAGGTGGAAAGAACAGTAATAAGCCTCCATGCACTCATCATTCAGCATGAATAATAAATCGCTCCTGGCCAGTCTTGTTTTCCTTCATTTATATCCTCGTCCCCTTTCTACTAGATTACTTGCAGTATGCATTTCTAAATGGAAGGCTCTTAAAAATATAAACATATTACCATCAAACACCTAAAATTAATGTTTAATACTGTCAAATATCCAGGGACTTTTTCTTTAAAAAGCATGTTTTTAAAATAGGAGACCCTCAGCCTGCTTGCTCTTTATATTTTAGGCAGCTTATTTAGCTCCTGCTGTTTTCTAATATATCCAGGCTGCTAGTATACATCAACATAAAAGTATCTCCTTCTAAAGAACAGAGTGCAGATCTGAAGGACAGAAGTTTAAAAAAAAAACACCACCATCTAATGATAGGACAGAGAGAGCAAGGGGAAAGGAAGGGACACTGGATTGTGGCAAAGATGGGCCAGCATGCAGAGATCAGGGTCAGGGTCTGGGAGGAGTGTCACTGTGAGGTGACCTAAGCAACTGAAAGAAGTCTGGCTCTAGGAGAAATGCCTCCTATTCAACTGGGAAACAATTAGTAAGGATTTTCCAGGCAAGAAGACAGGTGTCGTTATTGCAGTTTTAGGGAGAAAATGACAAAGGAATGATATGTTAGCATAAATTTGAAATGACATGATTTTTTTATTAGAGAAATTATCAGGGAATAAAATGGCATTGCATTATATATAGAATGAAAGTGGACAAGGCTATTAATGCATGTGCCATATACAAATATGTATAAATATACACATATGTAGAATTAAATGCTTTGAGTTTGAATCTTGACTTCCTTCATTGCTGTGTGAACTTGAGCAAGTAATTTTCCCAAATTGAGGCCCAGATTCCTCAATTAATAAGAAGGGGTGGTAACAAATATTCTATAAGGATACTGTAAAATGTAAATGAGATAAAAACATGCTAAGTGCTTAGTTCAATGTCAAGTTCAGATAATTAAGAACACATAGTAATCACTTAGATATTGAGGTGGTTGTTGTAGTTGCAGTTGTACTATTAATATTTCTCTATCTTTCAGCCAGCTTTTCTTTGCCTGGATAACATTTCAAAACAGAGAAATGGAAGGAGAGGACAAGAGAGGAGACGGCACAAATAATGACCAGATGTTCCAAAAAGGTGCTCAGAACCTGGGGCAAGAGCTTAGGTTGAGTAAAGGGTCAGATATCAAATATGTGAATATTGATCTTTGATTGGTGCCTGACCACATTCCTATAGAATAAAAATGCTAAAGTAAGCCTACATAAAATATTTTCTTAACAATAGAATTCCCCAAAAATTAGGTTTATGGAAATGCAGATTGAGAAAAAGGAGGAAAGAAAAAAAAGAAAGGAAGAAAGAGGAAATGAAATCACCCTTTGCTGAAAGTTGTTCCCAAAGAATGATATGAAAAGATATACCAACAAGAGATGTGAACAAACAATTTGTTGAACATTTTTTTTAATTTAGGCAAACTAACTTCAAATAACTGCGTTAAATAAACTATTTTATTCACTCAAACTCAAGTCTATAAAGCATATGGGACTTATATAGTGATTGTGCTAAAATGTATGAAAGATGGGGCCGGGTGAGGTATTTATGACTGTAAGATCACTCAGTGCAGCTATTTTCTTTTTGCTTATAATATCATCCTTACTTAGAAAGGGGATTAATTTCAAAAGATCAGGAAAATGGCCCGTGCAAAATGATGCATTTGCAGAGGTTCCATTTAGAACCTTTTTAAACTTTGAGAGAGACCCATTGAAAAGAAAATCTCATGAACATGCCTTAATAGTTCATTAAAGCTTTGGGACTGGCTGGAAGATCTATTCATATTATAGTACTCATAATACCAAGCAGTGGAAGGAAAAAAATGCAATGACCTTGAAAAACCTCAAATAAATTGGGTCTATAAACTTTGATGTCTCCTTCATGGAGATTGCAATGCTTTTTCGTCTTTCTTGCTTTTTAATATATGGCCCGAGTTCGAGAACAAAACGTAAAATGGCTGTTTTATCATGTTTTTGAAGGGAGGGAGATTGAATCCCTTCCTGAACAAAGTTCCATATAATGCACATGGACTAATATTAATCACTAATTTTATGCGAAATGACATGCCAAATTAATTACTGATGAGCTATTTTAGTGGAAATATGCCAGGTTTCAGATTGTTTGGGGCAGAGTGGCTCAGTAATAAATATTTAACACACTGTGGGATATTCTGGTTGTCCTGGTCAGCCCTTCATTTCCTTTGATCCCTGGAAACTAATTTTTGTTGCAGTCAACTGTAACTGATTGCAGACAGCATTTTTTTTCTTTTTTTGTAAACCAGGCACCTAATGTACATTTTCCCATTTGCTTTTCATCTGATTATACCTCTATCACAGAAAGCAATAAGACATAGTACCTGAGTTGGTTGGCAGATGCTATCTGCTAATCATTTAATGCTTTAGATTTTAATCTCATCTGCCTGATATTTCTCCTTTTAAAATAAGACATTTCTATAGAGAAAAATCACTTTGAATTTAGTTTAAAAGCAGTAAGTGACTATACTACCATCTTCCTCCTCTATGCAAAAATAATTTGTTTCAATTAAATATGGTATCTTAGAAATCAACATGATTGTTTTCTTGAAGTCTTATCCTAAAGTGTTTAAAAAGAAAAAGGCTACTCAAAAACCTGGGATTTCAAAATAATAGTATGAGCTGAAAAATTATAAACTTTAGTCTGAATCAGAGCTTATCAGCATAATATATTAATTATTCAAAATATGCATCTATACCAAACATTATTTTTATCATGTCTATTATGGATGGAATTTTTAAAAAGCAGGGTCCCTAAGTTCAAGTAGATTTTAAAACTGAATAGAAAATTGAAAGTGGTAGTTTGTTTTTTAAAAAATAGTATAGATTATAAAATTACATCACATAATCTTTCAAACACAAATTTAAATGAATTTCTCGGACTTACTAATGCTTTTAAGATGCATTCAAAATGTTTTATTCTTATGCTAAATAAAAGGATACCTTTCAAAGATAGCTTTTACAGGATCTTTTAGATTTGTATTGTCCCAGAGTAGTCACTAATCACATGTAGCTGTTCAATTTTAAATGTCAATTAATCAAATTAAACTGAAAGTTTAATTCTTCAGTTGCCCTGGTCACATCTTAAGTCAGTTAAGACTTCAGCCACAAGTCACATTGGTTGCTGCCTCGGACTTATAGTCCAGACTTACAGAATAATTTCATCATCACAGAAGGTTCTTTCAAATAGCACCATTCTAGAACATTGTTTTGTTTGTCTAACATCTGAATTTTGTTATATACTAATCTAACAAAATAATACCTAAAAATAAAAATTAGCCTTTGTGAAAGAACTAGATGCCAAGTACCATTCTTGGTGATTATAATAATTTAAAGCCAAAGTTATGACTAATTTGAAAAATATTTCTATTTAAAAGCTGATATATACTTAGGCTATTCCAATATGAGAATTAAAATACATTTATTTGATAACCTTTAAAAAGAACTTATTAAGAAACAGAATTTTCAATATCAGAATAATCATGTTAAATCCACCTAACAATAATCAGACTATGATATTTTCTTATTCACGTAAAGTCCAATGCAAAATTTCAAAGATCACAACCAAGGGGGAAAAAGTAGATTGGATTAATAGTAAAGCAAGGTGAAATGTATAATCTACTCTCCAAGGAGTAATTATATATGTGTATAGCTTAAGGATTGTGATTAGATTTTTATCCATTGTACTTCAACTTGTGTTTTCAGAAACCAACTAGGTTTCTTTTTTTTTCCTTGAGAATTGTTGCATTAAGTGTTCTTTCTCTTTCATATATCTCACGTCTCATTCTACATACCTCCTTATAAACAATAAAGGACACATTAAATAGATGTGTAAAGTAAAATTACAAATTATATTAATTATCTTAGATGCTTTATTTTTCATAGTGTTATATTTAATGCCTTACAGTATTTTCAAAAACCTAATTAAAGTATGTTCAATTTATAAGAATTGTTCTCTGTATGGTAAAATTAAAAATATGTACATGACTAAGGCCTCTCTATTTGTTCAAGTGGTCACTGTATGACTTTATAGTCCCTGTGAATGGCGCCTCCTAGAGGTATGCAGGATAAAACCGGTGCAGATGCACAACCTTGTACCCAGCCATTGAACATTTGTCATCTTGTCCTTTGCTTATATTTACCAAAAATTTCTGAAGACTATATACCACATCTCATACCAAGTGTCAATCCCAGTACTTGTGAGGCTGAAAATAAAAAAATAAAATAAAAAAGTCAAAGGGCTAGGGATGTATCACAGAGGTAGAATGCCCCTGAGTTCAATCTCCAGTAACACACACACACACACACACACACACACACACACACACACACACCAAAACACGTTCACTAATAAAAGAATACTAGACATTAGTTCTGAAACTACAAGCCTGTGGCAAGTGCATTTCCATTTCTGGGATCACCTTGTACTTATCCAAATACTCTGTAATACCCATGAGCAAACCTTATTTAATTATTTATTTGTTTACTCATTTAAAAAATGTGAGAGTGCATATTGTGTACTAGGTCTTGGTCTAGGAATATAAAAACTAAAGCAGTCCTTGCCTGAAGGTTCTTAGAGTAGAAGAAAATAGAGATATGAAAAAAATAAAATGTTATTTTTAACTGTAACCAAACAGACATCCATAAGCTATTATGGAAGTATAGTGGATAACTACTTAAGCCATTTCTGGGTATCAAGGAAAGTTTCTTAGGGAATACTAACTAGGGAAATTATAAAGTTAGAGAAGAAATTAACTAGGTAAATTTGAAATGAACAAAAGCATTCTATACAGATGTCTAAGCAGAGACATAGAAAGGAAACAATGTTTTTTCAAGAATATTCTATACTACAGTAAATTATGATAGTTATTAGTAATTATGTCTGATTTACATGGCAGAAATTATATTGTCTCCTCAATATCCATTCTTTTCTTTTTTTCTTAAAAAATGGAATCCCAGAATTTTACCTGGGCTCTTGACTGACCACTTAAATACTGTATTTCCCAGTCTCCCTTTGCAACCAGGCATGGGCATATAGCTAAGGTGGCCAGTGGTATGTAAGTAGAAGTAAATTTTAATTTCCAGGTCCTGTCTTTAAAGAGAAGGTACATAACTTCTATTCGTCTTCTATCTAAATGCTATCTGTGATGCAGGTGGATTTTAGTAACCAGAGCAGTAAGCTTTCTTAGAATGATAAGATTAAAATTGCATGTTGAGGATGACTAAGCAACAAGATAGAAGGAACCTGGGTCCCTGATACCATAAAGCCACTAGAGCAGTAGTAGACAGCTTATACTTGGACTGTCACACAAGAGAAAAAAAAGAGAATTTCCAATTTGCTTAAATCACTGTTATTTTGAGATCTTTGCTATACTAGTCATCTTTGATTCCTAGTTAATAGATACAATTAGAAAAAAGATTTAAAATATTTTATACTTATCTTTATGTTATTTCTTTATGTTATTATGTTATTAAATATAAGTATAAATACTTATATTTATGGATTAGAACTCTGGATATTTCTGGACTAGAATCTCTACTGGCAGACACAATACTTTCAGATTTGTAAGGTGACCCTAAATAAATGTTTAGATCCTTGTAAGTCTATGTTAGCTATCTGATAGTTGGTATAGCTTTTGAACAAAGACTTATGACCATGGTAGTTTCTAGGACATGAAGCAGTTAATTTCACAGATCTTTCAAAAGTAACTTGGTAGCATGGGTTTATTTAGGGACTTAAACCAACCATATGTTTTATTCTTATTTTTAACCTCTTTGCATGTATGACCTTGCAACCTACTCTGGAGAGATTTCATGAAGACATCATTTGATACGAACTTTTCTTTCTTTGCACTTGAAAAAAATTGCACATATTGCTTGCTGTTCTTTGAAAATGAATATAATAATGAATATATATATTAGAGATGACTCATGCTGCAGTACAACTAAAAACATTGTTTGTAAAATAATCACATAATATATTCTTAATTAGGAAGGCAATGCATTTTAATGACATAAATGCCACATTTTATTGTTTCAAATGCAGTTGTGTCTGATTTATTAGTAATTATGCCTGAAGAAATTAAGACAGTAAACTTTATGATTCTGCATGTAAAATTATGTTGAATGCTACATAATAAAACAATAATATAACCTAGAATATGAACAAATTATAGTTTTTTAGTAGAAGTGAAATTTCACTAGTCAGGATGCAAACGAGATTAACTACCTGCTATTAAAGACAGTATTTCCTTCATACTCAAGCAAGGTAAACTAACATGTTGTTTCAAATTTTCAATATTACATAGTCTTATCAACCAAAAAACATCATATTTCATTGAATATTACTTTTAGTACTAACACATGGTCTTATTCTATAGTAAAGTTGATAATAATTGAAGACAAAATAGTCTTTCTCTTTAATTTGACACATCCTCATATAATTATACACTACTTATTCAGTGGCTATATAAACATTTCTTTCATAGAAACCATTTAATATTCTGATATTTTAACTGACTTAACTTCAATCATAGAAACAACATTGGGTACCATTTGATAAAACATCACAAAATTAGAACAAAAGACATTGCCTTCTGTTTGACAAATGGACCATAATTTAATGTTAATGAGATATCACTGCTACACAAAACTGAAATCATGGAAGGTAAGATTTCTTTTTCTAAACTATACATTATAAATCTGAATGTTATTCCATCTCAGAGATTGTGTGATGAGAGAAAATGAAAGGGGAACTGGCTGCCAAACCTGGGCAGGGACTAGAAATCCTTACTTGGAGGCTAAAACCAAAGGCATTCTCTAATTGATGGCTGCACAATAAGTTAACTTATTCCCTAAAAGAAATTTGTAGCCACTCAAACATACAAAGCATGATCTGACCTCTAAGGAGTCACTTCTAGTCCTATCTTCCTCCAAAGGTTAAATGATATTCGCTTCTTTATTTGTATTTCCATACCTGAGGAAATATCACAGGTTTGTTGGAGGAAATATCACAGGTTTGTTCTTGTGCCAATAGGTATAAATTCAGAATGTCCCAAAGACATTCTGTGTAGCTCATTGGATGTGAAAAAAAAATCAGAATCATATCTAAAGCAAATTCAACCTTAAATGACAAGCCAGAATGATCAACGCCTGTTGATAACAAATCCACTCTTCCAGCCCTTAAGCACTGTATGCTACAACACAGCAGCTTTGCACTGGACGTGTTTGAACTAGAGAGGACAGTATAATACCCAGCAAGCACTCTGGGCTGAGCTGAGGGATGACTGTAAACAGAGCCGGCATCAGAAACACTGTGAAGCCCAAATTCAAATATGACATGGCAGAGCTATGAAGTGCCAGCAATCAAGCGTGGCAGTCAGCCCACTGCTCCCACAATTGAGGTGGAAGTCTCTCAAACAGAGTAGCAAATAGTTACCAGTTTTGAAACTCTGGTTGCAGCTGCCATAAACCGTCTTTACATAAAGGGAGAGTGGAGAGAACAGTAAGGCACATTAGGTCAGACGAGCAGCACTTTCAGAAATAGCACTTAAAAACCGGGAGCTAGAAAAAAAAAGATATTTGCTTTTATATAGGAATGTGAAATGGTCACTTTTACTTGTATAAACTACCAGTTACAACCAACGTGAATCATTTCTTGCTACTGGAAAGTAGGCTGCATTGATGGAACTCTGGTTTAAAATAAATTAAATATTCATACTGGGTCATATCCTCAAGTCATCGTAGAAGGCACCCATTTGTTGAAATTCTTCCTCACCTTGTTTCTTAAGAAAAATAAGCTGAAAAATACCAATGTAAATTACCCTACAGTGAAGGAATGCTAAATCTGTAGGTAGCATCACAGCATCAATTATTTTGGCAGTTAAAATGTAAATTACTCAATGGAAATGGAGTCTTAGGCCATACATTTTAAATAGTTCAGAGCCCTTGATTCGGATTTTGTAAACTAAAGTTAGAAATGTCAGTTTAGCACTCTCAATTCTGTTCAGCAAATATTTACTGAAGCCAAAATATTTGCCAGACACTGCACTAAGCAATGGGGGTTTGAAGATAAATTATGCACTGTGTTAGTTTATTTTAAGCATCTTTTCAATCTAATCTAAATAACTTTACGTCAATTTTATTTCAATATAAGTAATGTTCTTCCAAAATTTCATTGAAGAATTCAACCACTTAGTCAATACAAAACTATGTACATACAAATATGCACATGTGAATATTCACAGTTGTGTGTTTATGTTCACCTTCCTATAGTCACAGTACTTTGCAGGAAGTATGAACAGGTATGAAGACCATTCTGATATTTGTCCCAAGATATTTACCCCATTGCATTTATGTTTCATCAAGGTTTTCTACATCTGAAGTTTTAAAGGGTTATCAGGAGTGACTCCTGGGTCCCTCATGTTACAGCCATGAATAACTTTCTTAATACTAGTTGTGTTATGAGTTGATATGGACAGATCACTATGGAGAGTAAACAAGAGGCAGAGAAAAAAGAAAACAGAGGAGGTTCTAGGGCAAACCTGTTCCATTCAGGCACTGTGAAACCAGATCTCTCATCTTTCCTATGTTCATGCTCTCTCTCACTTAGCACTTTCTATGTGGAGTCAGAGAGACCAAAATTTGAGTTCTACTCAATTCTTTACTATTTGTATAACCCTGGACAATTTCCTTGCTTAACCTTTCAACTTTAAGTTTCCATAACTTATTACTAGTTGTTTTCTCATACCGATATTGTCAGTAAAATTCACTCTAATCTCATGGTCATCTAATTAGCTTGTTTTGTATTTATATATTTATTCAGTTATTTTTGGCAAACTATAATAGTGCATTCTTCTACCAAATGAATGTGATATTAATTTTTAAAAAAATGCCTATGTGATTTCAACAGAAGATATTTTCGTCAAAGGCCAATATAAATATTTTAAGAAAACAAAAAGAAGTTTAGAACATCACGGATATATTTCTTGGTCTTATCTACTCATCTTGCACAAAAAAAATGTAAAATAAACAACCCTAGCATTCCTTTGTAAGTATAAAAAATCGAATTTTGAAATCAAAACATGTGGGATATTAAAAATATATCAGATAGCCTAGCTCCTGATACAGCCAAACTATTTTATATGTTTTATTCCTTATATTCCACAGTAAATACCACAGACATTTTATAACAGGGAAGCAGTCTTTCAATTTGGGGTCCTTATGGCTTTCTATAATAGTAATATATCAAGAGTCCTTAAGTATAATATTATCCTGCTGTTACTTAGTATAAGAAAGATTTTCCATATGCATTTTTGGAAGCTATATCATCCTACACAAGAGCTAATTTTATTTCTTCAGGGTTAGAAATAAAGAATACATGGTACTTTACCACCTAATAATAAATATTATTGGCCACCCATTGTTATACAAATAAAAGATTTAAAACTTTAAAATAAGAGCATAAAGTAAAATAAGTGAAAGGTAAACAAATATAAGAGATATTTATTTTTAAAAATATTAATAGAATTTACCGGGCGTGGTGGCACACGCTTGTAATCCCAGTACTTTGGGAGGCGGAGACCGGAGGATCCGGGTTCGCGGCCAGCCTCAGTTCTCTCTATCTCTCTCTCTCCATGTCTCTCTCTCTCTCTCTACTTAGTGAGGCCCTCCGCAACTTCGTGAGACCTGGTTTCAAAATAAAGTATAAAAAATAGGGCCGGGGGTGTAGTTTGGAGGTAGAACGCCTCTGGGTTCAATCCCCGGTACCGCAAAAAAAAAAAAAAAGAATAAAAATATTAGTAGAATTTATTTGTATATATGAATATGAAAGTTGTATTGCCTTGTGATGATTTGCCTATGAATTTCTAGCTTAATGACCCCTTTAAAAAAGGCAAGGGCTTTGTAGTGTCAATTTTCATCCCCAGCACTCAACACATTTCATAGCACCATTCTCATAATATATCTGTTGCTTTAATAAACAAATTAATGAAAAAGGACACATATTTAATGATCAAAAAAGAAAAGTGGGGATGAAATTCCAGAGACGTGTATAGACTTTGGCTTCAGATGAAGATGATGATGATGGTTCTATGACATACTTTTCTTCCATCTTTGATAAAAATATTCGGATTGCCCACATCATCACTCTTTTGGGTTAAGGCACTGAAGGCATATATTAAACGAGAACTGATGGTAAATGAGATCCCATGATGATGACAAACAAACTATCATTAACTGTTAAAATTTCAATTCTATTAAGTAAATGAATGTACATAAGAATGGAAAAGTGAGTATGAAAGAATGTTCCCAGCAGCACTGCCTCATTAACTAATTACTTACATGGCTTATACTAATTCTAGAGAAGCTGAATTGTGGACTGAATTGAGTACCCACAAAATATGTATATTAAAGCCCCAATCCTCAATGTGATATTTGGACATGGGTCTTTGGAAGTTAATTAAGTGATGAAGGTCATGAGATTCATGATGAGATTAAGATTAGTACCCTTATACAAAGAAAGAGATTGCCCTGTTCTCATTCTCTCTCTCTCTCTCTCTCTCTCTCTCTCTACCATGTGAGAATGCAGTCAAACAGATTGTCCTCTGCATGCCAAAAAGAGGTCCTGCGCCAGGAGCCAGGAATCAAATCAGCTGTCAGTTTTGAGACTTCCTAGCCCTCAGAACTATGAGAAATAATTTTTTTTCCTCTCAAACCACACACTCTATGCCATTTTTTTTGTTATAGTAGCCCAAGTACACTAAGACAGATAGCTAGCAGAACCCAGCGAGAATGACTAGTTTAATTGAGGATACAGTTAGTTAGGTAAAGTCTCTACCTGGGCACATTCCTGGGCAGAAGAGGGTGGGGATCATTGGATAGAGATCATGGCTGGTTTAAGTACTCTACAATAAATAATCACATATGGGGAACTAAAGAAAGGACTGCATATCCCCCCAAAAAAAATTGTAAGCAATGCCATGGTGTGTGTGTGTGTGTGTGTGTGTGTGTGTGTGTGTCCTTTAATTTTAGGAAACAGTTTTTTTGTATTTAAGGATCTTGAGCATTAGAGTAGGGACTTAGGATGCTATTTATTTAAATATTGCAGAGACTGAAAAAACATTATTTATGTTCTTTTGGACTTTGGGATGTCCTTTGAACTATGAATTTCTAGGACTATTTCCAACTTCTGGAAAATAAGTTTCTTATTTAGATTACTAGTGCTTAGAGCTATATGTACAGGATGCATAGATATTCAGGGGGCAGGAGAAAGTGCATTATAATACTAATATTTTGACACCTGGGGGGATGTTTGTTTTAAACCCTTTTAAGAATTCCCTAGGAAGGAGACTGAATCACCAGGACCACTCCTAGAGACTACTTGGGGTCCTAAATGTGGATTCCATCTTCTTTAAACTACAGAGGCTTTTTTTAATCTATAAAATTAATATTCAGAGTAAGAAAACAAATCAATGAAAAATGTTTCCAAAATAAAAATAAATCATAATGGAAGGTCACAGGAAAGGACTGTGAAATGGTGAAATATGAAGTTTATGTTTTTCACCAAGTGAAATAACACTGGTAACTCTAATTTATTTTCAACAATAATTGGGTATAAGTATAGGTGAGCAGAGATGGAGATAGACTCAGCATCTTAGGGAAATATCATTTTCACTTGGTTTAACTAATATTCTTAGTCAAGCTACAGAGACATTAATATTAAACTATCAGTATTAAAAAGTCAGTGTGACAATGGGAAATAACAGCTGTCCCCATAATCTCTTTGGAAATGCTTTTATAATATAGAAGGCAAGTGATGTGAATTCAATCCAAAGACATTAAATCTAAGCAGACAATGCTAAGATCTTATGTTTTGAATTTGATGAAAACAACATATTTTGTCCCACGTTAAGTATATGCATGTTTTTTAACACTGGGATTGGGTAAGGACAATTACAAATAATTATACAGAGTTTATTATTTTAAAGTCTAAATGCCAAAACTATTATTGGGAAGGGGAAAACCAGAGCATAAAGAAGTGTCTTAGATAACATGTAAACTTTTATACACACGGGGCATTATCAATACAAGATAATATTTTTTCTCAAAATTTTCCATAGGGTATATAGTGAAAATAGTTTGTATGTAATATTTATCTTTTATGTAGGCATTCAGCATAATTATGTATAGGAAATACATCCAGCTTCCAAAAAATAATTGAAACCACTTTGCCAAATTAATACTATCATTTTAGGCTTGTTATTCCTTTCTCAAATGTTGCTCGTCTAAAGTTCTCGTCACTGGTCATAAAATTTTAATCTATTTCCCTGAGTTTTCAGAATACAACAAAAAAAAACATCAGATTGAGAGAATTGTTCTTTTGGATTTCTGAGGTCTGTGGGTGTTAAGAAACCAAGTAGAGAACAAGGTATGTAAACTTTAAAAAAGAAAGAGATAAACCTCATCATAAAAGTCAAGAAATCATTTGCAATCCCCTTGCCAATTCATTCCTGGTAAACTCTATTTCAAAGGACAAAGTGCAGTCTATTTCTCTCAAAATGGTTTGCATTTCAAACTACCACATGGGGTCACTATATTGGGCTTGCATTAACTTATTCTCCAATAAAGGGAAACAACTTGTGCAAAGTTTTATTACTTAAGGCTATAGGGCTGCTTGGAAATAGTCTTTTAGAAGTGAGGTTTTTTTTTTTTTCTCCTGCATCTGCCAAGATTATTGGAGCAGTTGGATCTTGTTTTCTCTACTGGAGAACTGAGTGTTGAGAAAGGATTGTATTTACTTGGGGAAATTTCAATCAGCAACACTGGAAGAACATAAATGGATTAGAAACATCTTTTATGCCTTAAATCTCAGGTTGTTTTTTCTGTCATTTATGTATTTCCATTTTGAAGTGTGGGCCACTTTGATGCCAACTCATTGTGTCCTAGAAACACTCTACTTCATCATTTCCTTCTTTCATGAGAATGTGCCTGAAAAGAGAATTTTTTTAACAATTATTTACAGACCTTAGTTCTCAACCTTAGTTACCCTTAGAAGAGAGGGTGACATAATGCCTTTTCAAAAATGACATAAGGCATAATTGCAAGAGTAAAAAGATGTTTCCTGTGTAATCTACTAGTAAAAATGAAGATTGAATTTTATAAACTCATGCGCTAAGAGATAAACAGGCCTGGCCTAACAAGCAGATTCAATAAATGTTGGAGAAAACATCTTGACTAAAAGCTTTTCCTGTGTCTACACACTGGTATGCCTAGGTTCCAGAAGTGAAATTGAGCCTTATCCCAACTCTAACATTTAAGGGTGCAAAGGCTGTGCTTCGTCATCCCATAGCTACTTGAGTGAGCAGACTGATATAATCCCTGTACTTTTGACATGATGAGCTAGTGAGCACATTTTACTCTATCCTCCATCACCTGAGAGTCAATGTATAATTGCAATGGACCAATAAATTATGAAAAAAGTTCTACAACAACTTCATGATACATATACATACACTTATTTCATTTTAATGATAAGGAAACCGAGTAGAAAATTTAAGTAAGAAGACCATGCAACCCACCCACTGAGCCAATGGCAGAGGAAAATGCAGTCAGCATCTGACTTGTGACCTTGCCTTCCTCATTCAGCTCTGCCTTGCTCACGGGACCAGAGGCGAACTCTTCCACAGTAAAATCATTTTATCCACTTGTACAGATGGAGTGGAGGGATTATTAGCAAGGTTGTCCTGGTAATTCTGCACTAACTGTACTTGTCCCATTATTGTGATGGCGTATGGGACAGGGAGGGAAGACAAGCATGGCTGGGAAGCCAGATCTTTCACAAAAAACAAACAAACTTAATAAAAATTGCTCCCCCAAATATTTGTTATATTTGCTCGACCAAATATAACACTTTCCTCCAAATATATGACATATTACTATTGCTTTATTACCTGGCTATGGGGTATAAGGAAAGAACAGATTTTTCTTATTATTTTTTGTTTCCTTCCTTAATTGGTAAAATTAATCTAGAAGTTACAGAAACACACATCTACTTTATTAAGCTTCCTCTTTATTTCTTTAAAATTGTGTAGAGCTAATACTTGAGAAACAGATAAATTGATATGTTCTATAATTGCAAATATATTTACGTCCTAAATATGAAAATTGGTTGTGTTCACAGATTATTTATTTATATCTGCTGAATGTTACTTTTCTAGTGAACTTTTATCTGTGCAATTTGTTTATTTCTGAACACAGAATACATTCAATGGGGAAGGGAAATAAAGGATTTCATTTCACAGTTAAGTTTCTGAATGCTAGCCTAATTTTGTTTGTTTGTTTTAGATGTTCTCCCCACATAATATCTTGCTACTCATACATCTATGAAGGGGGGAAATATTTGAAAATAAATAAAACAGCTCAATTCAGGCATAGTTATAGTGTCAAGACAGTTTCAGTAGCAATTAAAATACATTACCCTGAAAATGATGTTTTATCTACAGGCATGATTGGATTGACTATTATGATAGTCATTGGAATTTTTTTAAAAATCAGAAAACAGATTTAATGTTTCTTCTAACTGACAGTGCCACCATGCATTTCCTTAGCTAAAGTATGGAGACAAGATTCACAGCGACAGTGGTTTACAAGGCATAGCCTGACTTTATTCCTATACCATTTAGTCTTGCTATTTCTTCTTACTCTGATTCAATGTTAGGTATCTACATTCAAGAAAATAGATAAGAAGTTCTTAGAGGATGATCCTTTCAGCAAGTCCATGATAAGTATATTGATGGAGATGATAACAGCAGTCATTTACTGTATGTTGCTGTAGTTAACTATACAGACATTACTGCATTTAATCTTTTTAACAACCCTATGGGTTAGATATTACTATCCTTTTTAACAGATGAAGAAAATGAAGCTTTAAAAGGCTAAGGCAATTACTAAAGATGTCTCTTTGGTAGTAGAATAAAGAATTAAACTTGAATCTTTATGATTCTAAAGTCTTCACTCTTTTTTCAGGGGGGTTACTAGAGATTGAACCTAGGGGTATTCTACTTCCATGCTACACCCCAAACCTTTCTTACTTTTTGTTTTGAAAATTGTTGAGGCTGGTCTTGAACTTGCGATCCTCCTGTCTTAACCTCCCAAGTACTGATATTACACAGGTGTGCCACTATGCCTTGCTAAGTCCTAACTCTTTACTAAAACAAACTACTGTGCATAATATATAATTCATTATTTTAATCCCTGCCCCTCAAAGAAAACTGCACGATGAAATAAATAAGTTTAGGTTATAATAAATATTCCACTATGTATTCAAATAGGGAAATGGAGGTTCTATGATTTAGTTTTATTAAATTCAATATATGTTTTCTAATTTGAAATATTTTTATGAATTATAATAACAAACTACTTTGTAAGATTTTTCTGGGATCTTTTGTACTGAACATTGTGGACTATATATTGTGCTGCAATTGCATTTTTTTCTTTCTATATATCCTACCAACCTGTAAAATTTTAAATATGAGAGAATGACATTTTTTACTAAACCCAAATGTCTTCAAATATGAAGGTATTATGGCTGCAAAACAAAACCTGGAGGCATATTCTTTTATTTTCCTATATCCTTTTTTGCCTCGAAATCAATTGCTATGGGTACTCATAGTTAATGTATGAATCAATCATCTCATTAAGATTTTATATTATTCATTAAAAAATTCATTTGCATTGCTCAAGGACAATATATTTCTTGCAATGTAATTTTTCAGCCACTATAGTGGGATGTAAGAGGAAGTTTTGTTATTTAGCAATTCCAGAAGGACTTCCATGCCTGCCTTCACGGAACACTGCTGCTGATTGGTCAATGCTTTTTCAGAGCTTAGGATAAAAAATTCTTAATTTCGTTCAAGTTTGCTCTACGTTTTAGCTTCTGCCACTGAAACATATGCATTTCTGCAACTCATTCAATCCTCTTTCACCCAAGGCACATATACACAAAATATTCTAATAAATCCAAAGACTATGCAAAAAGAGGTCAATGTCAGGTTAATCAAAGACATGTCAATTTCCGCATGCAAAATATGTGTAATTAACACAAAATGGGAAAAGGAATTGGCAAAAAAAATCACACATTGGTTTTATCTTTCAGGGGCAGATGGAGCTTTATTTTCAACGAGTTAAGAGTGTTTTGAAAAGAGAATGTAAAAATAAGCAGCAGCATAATAGAATTTTTAGTAATCCTGAAAAAGTAGTCATTTTGATGGCTGATTTCTAATTTCCAAGGTATTTGCTTAAACAAGTCCCATCGCTGTTTGTGAAGAAGAGAGTTTAAAATTTAAAGGAATAATTAATGCATGTTATAATTTAAGAAATCAAAAGAAATATGAGCAATAATTTTGTTCTCCATTCTTAGTTTCTATTATATTCTAGAGAGGAAATAAAGATCTTGACTTAAGTGAATTATTTTTATCGCAAGTACCAAAGTTAATTTCTAAATAGAGTTTTAGCTTTTTTGTTTTATTGTTTTTTATTTATTTATTTTGGTGCAATGTGGCTATGCATCCTAGTGAGACTCTAAGTGATACATTCACATGTGCATACAATATCTCTTGGTGCGTTTCCCTCCCCCCCTTCTATACATGCTATTGTGAACTGTAGTTATATGTTCATATGCAAACATAGCATTATTTGGTATGTTTTCTTTCTCAAGCCTCATTTTGTTTGTTTTTGATGAAAGGAACATTCGTTTTTAATGTCATTTAAGAAAAGGAGTTACAGAAGCATGTAAGTACATGGACCACAGCAAACTAACAATAGGTAATATAAATAAACTAAAATAGGTGAAGTAAATCTATGCAAACAGCAAAGCAGTAAAGTAAGAAACCAGGACTGTGATTAATGCATAAAATTCATTATGGAGTAATAAACAAAATCTAGGTAGCATGGAAAAGTCCCATCTTTATCTCAATATTCTCTCCAGAGGTTCCTATTTGGCTAGATGGTGGAATACTTCTAGGCTACAAAGAAAAAAAAAAGGCTTCAAACTGAAATTTAATGAGATTATCTTGGTTGATTTCTGATCGGTTGTCAGCATCCCTAATGCATTCAGTGCCTGAACTTCTGTTTCGAATGGTCTTTCTAAAACAAAACTTGGTTCATGCCATTCCTTTGCTTAAAATCTCTCAGTCTCTGGAATCAAGAACAAACCTCAAAAACCTAAGCATGACATAGAAGAAATGTCATGATTCTGCTTAATTTCCAATAATGCCTCATCTCAAAGCAATTTCTACCCTCCATAAGTGTTTCAAGTTTTTTTCAATTGGGCTTTTTCCTCCTTTTTTACTTTTATTTGTTTATTTTTTATTTTTTTTATTTTTTTGGCAGTCATTCCCACTGCTCCATGTCTCTGTCCTTATGTCCTTCTCACTTTCCCACTTACCCTTTGGGAGCCAGGTAATCCCCCTGGAGAGAGAACCTCTCTCTGGTTCATGTCTCTCCTATTACATGTAACACAGTGCTCTAATGGTTACTTACAAGCATGTGCACCCTAGACTATCGCTCCCCAGTGGCAAGGCTGGCTTGATTCTTGTCGGAATCCCCAACACATAGGGTAGTAACTGGCTCAATGTAAGCTCTTAGTAAATGACTGGTGAATAAAATAGGTAGGGAGGAAAGACAGGAGTACCCCACCCCCTCCAGCACCACCAAAAGTGACTGTGGGCCAGAAGGAGGAGGTCTGTGCCTTTACAGCATTAGTATCTCAACTGGACCAAATTGTCAAAATACACTTGAACAGTATTTCAGTTATACATATAACCCTCTTCCCTATAAAGCTTTCCCCAGCTTCATCAAAGTGGAGATTTTTGCATCTCAATTTGCTTTGAAAAAAAAATTCCACATCTTAAAGACTTAAGTAATGCAATGCCAAATATGTTTTTGATCTCATTTCAAAGAGACTACTGGTCTTTCCTGGTAAATAGTATGATTCAATAATAACTCTCTGGTCATCTGATCAAAACAGGACTATGCAGGAAAGAAAAAGATTTCCTATGCAATTAAGACAATTAGGGGAGGGCCACAATTCCTATTATCTTTTGAATAATCCAACTAATATCATTATATCATTTGACCAGTGTGATACAATAAAAAAATTGTATTTGATCTCTGCCCCTGTTTCCTGGCATACAGTTCCTAAAATTCTTGAAATTTCTGCAGTAATAAGAGTGTCTCTTATATGCAAATGTGGTGACTGGTAGCTAAGAGCTGGTCAGCAGAAAGACCAAGGCATGATTAGATCCTCAGACCTCTGGAGAGGGGAGAGGGGCTCCAGGACTGAGGTGATCACTGGTGGCCATTGACTTCATCAATCATGCCCATGTAGTGAAGCCTCCCTAAGAACCTCAGAGGACTCTTCAGAGGTTCCTGCAAGGGTCCTTTCTGGGGAGGGCCTGGGAGCTCTCTGCACCCCTCCTCATGTGGTGGTCTTGTGCATCTCTTCCATCTGGCTGTTCATCAGCATCCTTTGCAATATACTTGATAACAAATAAGTAAACACAAATTGTGGTTCCCTAAGCTCTGTGAGCTGTTCCAGCAAGTTAATCAAACCCAAAGAGGGGGTCATGGGAACCTCAATTTTTAGCCTGTCAGTCAGACACAGGTCACCACCTTGGGCTTGTGATTTGCATCTGAAATGGAGGGAAACTTATGGTATTGAGCATTTAACCTCTGGGATCTGATGCCAGCTCCAGGGACTGTCAGAACTGAATGGAATTAGAGGATACTCAGTTGGTGTTTGCTAAAGGCTTGCTTTGTGTATGGGGAATAAACCCCACGCATCTAGTTTCAGAAGCATTGTGCTAAGCGACATTTGAGAATATGAAAAGCATTTTAATTATTCCCATTTCCTAATAACCAGAAAAACTATTTTGTGAACTCTGTCACTCCTAAATTCAAATATATATATTGAGTAAAATCCATGTTTAATTTTCCAGCATAATGAACATTAAACTGTGAGTGCATTCTAGATTTCGTATATAAGGCTTAATACTCTACCTTCTCAGAAAAGTGTCTTAGTGGAGAAAGGTGTTTTTTTATTTATTTTTTTATCCCTAGTGGTCTTCCTTGCATGGTTATAGATGGGATAGATGGTAAATAATTTATTCAGGTTCACCACTATCATAAAACATCATGGTTTATTTTCAGCACATGACTATAATCAGTTAAACAAGTCAGAGAATTTGATCTTTGAATAGCAGGAGAGAATGTGATTTTTCTAAAGTTTAAGGAGTTTAGAAAATAAACACTCTGCTAAAATTTAGCAAAAAGCTAATTTTAACTAATTTTCTTCCATTGATTGCTAACTGTCTCTTGTTAGGGCTTAATGTCCTTGTTATGTTTATTTCCCAAATCTTTGTCTGCCAGTTAATTGGGATACGACCCAGGCATTGACAAAAAGCTTTCTGTATATTCCCCCAGTCATGTACTTAAGTTAGGACACACAATATTTCTCTTAGAGTCGAGTATGGAATTTATTTCTGCCCCAGGAGTACATTAGATATACCAGTTTATCTTTGATGGCACATTTCTGCCAAAATCATATACTGACTACAATTCTTTGGATAATAATAATAAAAAAAGCTAGTTGATCGTAACACTCTGATCCCTCAAGTGGAGTTAATAGCAGTAGGTTGAAGCCGTAATTCACATCATAAGTTACATAGCAGTTGTGTCTGTAACACAAGTTATAAAAGAGGTGACTTTTCATGCAGAAATACACTAGCACTTAAATATCGAAAAACTACTTTCTGTACTACAGTGTGAACATTCTGTAGGGGAGGAAAAAAAAAGACCTGATTATTTAGTATTTTCTCAGGCAAAACTCCCAATGAATTTGACTAGAAGCTTCCCTTAGTAAATAGTGCAGAATTAGCTCACTTCATTTTTCTGGAGCTGTTTTATGGTTCTATAATAAAATAGAATATACATGGCCAATAAAATTTGTTAAGAGTGAGCTAGGGGATCTGTACTTATTCTTTTATTGTATTCAAATAAATGCCTGTATAGATCTTTATTTCCTTAATATTTATTGTTATTTCATATCTTGACATATGAACTATTCTACAAGGGCTTTGATAAATATAGTGAAACTGAACAAGCATTCAGTCTATTCCAGTGAATCTGCATCTGTGTTCCTTGTGATGATGCTGCATTTTGTACTCTTTCATATTTCAGAGAGGGGATGTCACATCCATCAATAGTTGGGAATTGCACTCTCTATGAAGCAGAGCCCGAACACATAGAAGTGCCAAACTGATAGAAAAAAAATGAATTGAAAAGAAATGAAGCAATCTCTAATGAACAGGCAAACATGGCTTGTTTAGCACCGAAAAATCAATGAGGTGAAACAGTTTCTCCCACCAAATGAATAAGGTGAAAATCAACCTATCATTGAACCCTGTAATTTCTCATCTTTATACCAACCATACACATGGTATCACCATCCTTATGTGCCTGATTTTTACCATTCAAAGTAAGATAAAGTATGTTTCTTTAATAGCTCCCACTTACTCATTAACCCTTTGCATTTTGATATTTTGAAGACTTTTCAGTAGTAAGTAATGACCATGTGGTTATCAAAGTAAATACCTTTCTAAAGTCCACACTATTGGTAACAGCTGATGTATTTGAAATTCTCCTGTGATGGTTTCTGTGAACTACATTCTACTTGTTCTCTTCCTACTAAAGTTTCTTTAAAAGCTTCAGTGGTGTTAGTTTTTATGTCCTAACCTTTATCCTCATAACCAATAGAAATGCTCAGGGCTTCTGCTTTACACCTGTATCTCTTCTCTTTTCCTTTTTGTTCTCCTTACTGCTCATCTACTGCTTTTAGAATTTTGACTGTAATCTCTATGTGGTTGAATCCCAAATATACACTTACAGTTCTATTTCTCTTCTAAGAACCAGTTGTGAATGTCAACTTCCAGCCAGATATCTATGTGAATATACTATTGGCAGTTTAACTCCTTGGCCTCAGCCTGGCTTTGTCCTCCTCTGTTTATCTATCCCATATGGTCTAGACACAGTGATCTCCTAGAGGATACAAGGTAAAGAAGACACAGCCCCTGCCCTTGTGCAAGTAGCAATTTAGAAACATATAAAAAGATAAAAATAATGGAATGCACCAGAGAGAAGATCTGTAGGCTTATGAAGTAGTTCTTTCTTGTAGCCCAATTGCATCACTATTTTTTCATGCCTCCAAACTGAAAACCTCAGATTTATCTTTTATTCCTTCCATTGACAATTCCTTTCAGTTTTACTTCTGATCCACGGCTGAAGAAGTCTCTTGCTTTATATGCTTATACCTTTCAAGTGCATTTCCTCCTGTAATTTTGCAATAATTTTACTCCTTCTACCTCTGTTTCCTTTTGCATGTATTAAGGACTCTCCACAGTGGGTATCACTATATTTTCTATTCCTCCTTAACATATACCCACACTAAATTAAATTGGGCTATGTGGCATTTTTCAAATATGGCTTTTGACTAATTTTATTTTCTCCTGTATTACTGTTGTCCCTAGCTCAGAAAATTGAACTCTATATGTTATCAAGGCTTAGATCAAATCCCCATTGCCAAATAATATTTACTAATCTTTCTATCTAAATACAAAGTTTCTTCTATGAATTTCCAGGAAACTTTGTCTGTATAACTTTCAAACTTAGAATATTTGCCATGTGTTACAATTTCACACACATGCACATGCATACACGCAAGGACCTTCTCTCCTTATTAGATGGGGAGATGGCATAGTATAAAGAGCAAGATTTTGAAATAAGATGGATCTGCCATTTACAAGCTATAACAGCTTGTTCAAGTTACTTAACCTCTCTGAGCATTCATTTTTCTCATCCATAAAATTAAATGTGATAAATAATGTAAAGTACCTTGTAGAGTACATGGCATAGTGCAGGTACTCAATAAAAACCAGCTATAATAATAATGAACACTGTAAGTAGAGACTTATTGTAGAAAGAACCATGCTCTTCTCTTTCATTATTTTTGACAGAGTCTAACAGGGTCCTTTGCCTGTAGTATTTGACATTCAATAAATGCATTTTCTATGAATGAATATATAGATGCGCTATACTTCCTAAAAATACAATTTGTTCTATAAGAACTGCTCACTGCTGCCTCAGATCTCAGAATATCTTTTGTGCTTGCTATTACTCCAGCATGTTGGATTCTTTTTTCACCATATACATTTTGTCCTTTTCGAACTATGAAGTTTCTATAATAGCCATCATATTAGTTACATATTCTTTGGTCCTTCTAAACATTCTCTTTTTCAAGCGTTTTCTCCATTTTTTGAACTCCTAATTATAAAGTTGATAAGGCGATAAGCAACAATTCATCACATAAAACCCCCTCGACCTATTGATGTCCCTGGGAACAAACATCCTACCCAATGACGTACTCTGGTGTCCCTGAGGCTTTGTAGGGACAGCACATCCAGTCAGTGGCAAAGGCAGAATTTAAATGCACGTGACTTCCGAGTTTATATGCTGAACTACTCGCAGTCTTCCCACCTTTTATTCTTCTCGCTTCATCTCTTTTGTAAAACATTTATATCTCTCTTAAGAATGAAGATTATTTACATTGATATTTTAGAGCTTAAATAACTTTAATAAAATCTGTTCCAACCCCATTACATAGAGATGAAATTTGAGTCTAAGAGCAATTCAAAGACTAACAAAGGACCAGGTTCTACAAAGATTTCTAGAAGAATATAGAATAGAATAAACTCTGGTAACAGGAATGGGAAGGGGAGAACAATGAAGAAGAAATTTTTTTTCTTATCCAGACTATTTTTTAAATTTGTGGCATAGAGAGAATATTAAAAAAGGCAAAGTATATAATTGTGTCATTTACAAAATATTTTTCTATGTGCTTTATAGTAATGATTAAACAAAAGTTTATTACACATGTATGCTTTCACTAATGCTTTTGGGGTAGTTTTGGAAATGAAACATTTGTCCAATTTTAAATGTTTGCAGGATTTACCTTTAAAATGAAGCACATGAATTTAAATATATTTGTATTTTTGGTATGATGTTGAAGTTGTTATCTTGAAATTATCAAGCTTTTTGTCTATTGCTAAATGCTATGTCAGTGTACTAAATCTTTTCTATAGAAAGGAATAATTACCAGTAAGTACTCAAAACACAGAGGTATTTTCTCCTATGTTTGAAACTATAATGAAATTAGGTATTGCATTATAAAATATTTTGCCAGTAAGAATTTTTCTATATCCATAAGAAGTTAAAATATAATTTTTCAAAAAAACTCTCACATGACTATTACAAGAAAAACTGTAGGATTTTTATGCAACTTATTCACTGATGGGATTTGTAATATTAAAAACTGATCCAAAGAGCATTTGATTAACTAGGTATTTATAAGCAATGTTGGGATAGATTTTCTGGGTTATATATGAAGCTTGTTAATGTCCAACAAGATGATAAGCTGAAACCTCTGGTGTTATCTGTTCCATTTGATAGAAGTATCTGCATTTCCACAGCACAAAAATCTACAAATTAACTTCTACCTCTAAAGAGTTATAAACAACTCAGACAATAGTAAGTTAAGCTTTAGTGCTACTCAGAAAGAACACTGAGGAATATCACTTGCCTATTTCCCAGTTCCAGATAAGGGTTTCGGCATAGATATTTTTGATAATGAAGCAATATACTACAAAATATAATTGCATGTATTTAACATGCACTGGTAACATTTACTCAAAATATTTATTCCTTACAATTAAATTCTCTATATATTCATTCATTATGTTTGCTTTAATGAACTGAGGACAAAGTTCCCATATCAAATTCACCTAGAATTCGATTGCTGAAGAATTCTAGCAAATCTACAAGAATAAACAATGACTGAAGATAAAAGAAAACTCAACAGAATCAACTGTACTCATTTAAATGAATAAAAAGGAATACAAAATCTTCTGCATATAACCTGTTACCTACTAATAATCCCTATTTTCTGTCAGTTCTTCCAACAAATCATTAGCAATTAATTTCAAGTTATCTAATTATTATTTATCTATCTTTATATTTACTAACAATCACAGATTTTTAACTTTATAGAAAAATGCCATACATATCATCAACATTAAATTGTATCATAAAATATGAGCTAAAATGGCACAAACAGAAAAAAGCTTGAAAGCAGTTAATAATAGACCTATTTATTAAGATACGATATAAAGAAGTACATTATCTTACTTATAAACATAGTATCGTGTCTCTTGTCCCCAAATGATTTCCTATATTTCCAGCAGTCCCTGTCTTAGATAATATCTTGATATATACACATATATACAGATATTTAATAGGCATCTCAAATATAATAGTTTAAAACACCCCTGTCCCGCATCCTTCTGTCCTCACTATCTTTTCTGTTTTAGTAAGAGCTCCCCTCCCTATTCATTCAGTTGCTCACATTAAAAGACTAGGGGTCATCCTTTAGAGTTGTCTGTTTCCAACCTCAAAATTGAATCCATCAGTAAGCATTTTAGCTTTCTGACTTTCCGTAAACATTGCCGTGGCTACCACCACATCATTAGACACCATGAGCTTTTCCTCATTGCTTTGAAACCCATGTTTCTAAACAATCTCCTTATTCAACAACCAATAGCAAATTATTTTTTGAAAGTCACATTTTATCACTTCCATGCCTTTTATCATCCAGTGACTTCCCATCACAATGAGAACAAAAAAATTCAAAACTTTACCATGACCCACAAGATTGTATGTAATCTGATCTCTGAGTAATATCCTGATCTCACCTTGTGCTATAGTTACTCTACGCGGTTGCTCTTCCACTTTCTCAAACACACTGATTTCTCTCTTTCTAAGAGTCCTTATTCCAGATTTTCCCATGGCCATTTCTTTTACATCATTCATACCATTTCTCAGAAAGGCCTTTTCTGATTTTGCTGTCTAAAATGCAACCCTCACACTTTGTATCCCTTTGACCAACTTTACTTTTCCTTATATCACTAACTACTCAAAGTTGTAATATTTATTTATAAGTTTACTTGTTATGTATTTTTACCACTAGAATGAAAGTTTCACAAGAATAAGTTTTTGAGTTTATTGTTTTATTTTGTTTTCCTAATATTCCTAGTGCCTAGACCAATGTCTGGCCTCTGAAAGACATTGAATGAATATTTGCTGAATGGATAAAATAAAAAACAAATGAATTCCAGGTGTGGTGTTACACACCTGTAATCCCACCTACTTGGGAAACTGGGGCAGTAGGATCCCAAGTTCAAGGCCTACCTGGGCAACTTAGCAACACCCTGTCTCAAAATAGAACATAAAACGGGCTGGAGATGTGGCTTAGTGGTAGAGTGACCCTCAATTCAACACTCAGCACTACAAAAAAAAAAAAAAGAAAACAACTAAGAGGATAAAATAGAACACATTTGCTTAAGTTTCCTGAAGTTAAAAATATTTAATCATTTCATATATATGATTAAATATAAAAATGCTGAAATGTGAGGTTGTGTTGTACAATTTTTCAAGAGCAACATGCTTCATTTTCTAGATTTACATGAAGAAATTGAAAATAGGAGAATTGTATTCTATTAATACTGAAGGAAATCAAGAGTCACATAAATGAGTCATTCTATTTCCTGTTCAATGTTAATGATGAAGCAAACAATGGTTGATAGAACTTTGAAAAATCATTTGTATCTGTGCCATTTGTCATAATATAAAACACAAATTCCTTGTTTGTGCTCCACTAATTCTATATTGATAAACAAAATGATAAAATTCTGATAATAAAACTCTAATAATAATACCTGAAAGTTTACCTAGAGCTTTGATTTTATATGTTCTAATATTAAGCAGAAACTTTTAAGGTGCTATATATTTCAAAACTGACTTATATTGTTAGTATGTACTTAAACTTTTTTAATGAAAAAATCACAACATATGTTCTTGAGGTTATCAAAAGGAGCAAAGAATTCTAATTTTATAATTTGACAAGTGAAAAATAAATTAACTTTCCAATATTTTAAAATTTAACCTTGGAATAATTAATAATATTTTGTTTTTATTAAGACACAGATATTATGGTGTTTGCTATTTCTGATTTTGTCATCCTTGATAGGAAAGAGTAAGAAGAAATTCAAATAAACACAATATTAAGAATTTGGAGAAGCAAATGCACTCCCCCTGGGTAAAAGGGGCTTGATTACATGTGTGAGATGGCAGCCCTGTCTTATCTTTTATAATAAAGTGCCACATTTTCCACACTCCAGGTGGCAAGAAAGCTGTAAGACTTACCTTCATGGTTAAAAGACATACAACTGGCATACTGAATTAATGATATAGATCCAAACTCAAGACTTGAACTTTCCCACTTGCTTGATAATGATATAGATATGCTGGATCTCCAGATGTGGTGATAATGGCGTGTCTGATTTATCTCTGTCCTTCAACTGGCCCTTCTGTACCTTCGCCTTTAGAGGGGTTTAGGAATGGCTCCTGCTATGGTTAGATACAGAGTATCCCCTGAAGAGCTCATGTATTAATGTTCAGAGTTGATGAAATCAAGTCATGAGGGTTTTAATTTCGTCAGTGTGTGAATCCAGTGTGATGGGTTTACTGGGGAGTAAACTAGGCAAGTTGGGGTGTGTCTGGAGAAGATGGGGCTCCGGGGGTGTGGCCTTAGGGACTCTGCTTTTGTCTTTGAAGCCCCTTGCTTGTGTGCTCTTTCTTGCTTCCAGCCTCCATGATGTGAGAACAGAGCTCTTGCTCTCTCCGTCTCTCTGCTTCCTGCCACCACCCCCTGAGATCCACAGACCCCAGCCTCACGTGGACTAAATCAAGAATCTCCAAAACACTGTAAGCAAATAAATCTTCCTTCCTCAGTTGTTTTGGATTATAGCAGTGAGGATGTTGACCGAGACAGGTCCCCTTACCAATAGTTTGAGAAGTTCTAGTATTTCACAAAGGTGTTCTGAAAATTCACATTCTTAAATGTGTTTTGATTTCCATTCCTTAAAAAGTAGTACAGAAAATGATTGTAATGTGTTTACTTTCAAAATATAATTTCTGAGCTTCTGAGTGCTTATTTAGAAAAGTATGGACCATGTTGGTACCACAGGTCCCACGACTCTGCTTTTAATCCTGTCACTTTATCACTGAGCAGAATATTATTTAATGTCATATGTTTCCATTTTAATATCTTTTGCATAATTTAATTCAATATGTTTTAAATTACCTCAGGCAATTGACTTGGAGACATAAATACTGTTAAAGTCAACAGATTTAGGCAAACTCTAACTCGCAGTAATATTGAGTTGATGAAATGAGATAATATATTATAAGTTGCCTTCAAGACTGTGACTCTTACCCCAAAATATTAATTTCTTATAGGGACTAGCTGCTGTCAATTAAATATCTATTATGATCAGGCACTGGACTATATGTGCTTCAATTTTTTTTTCTCATTTCATCTCCATTGTAAAATAACAATTAGATGACCAATTCCATTTTACAAATGATGAAACAGATTCATGGTGGATGAGTAAACTTGCCAGTGGATGTACAATTTGTAAGTGATGAATCAGGAATTGAAGTCTAACTTCACCCTGTGTTCTATCCACTAGCCTTCCAGCACCTCTAGAAAAAGAAAGTGCTCAATATGGGATAATAGATTTCAAAGATGAAAAGCCACATTATTTACTAACTTTGCTGAATCCAGCAAGATATAGGATAGATGGTTCCATGGATATAGTTAACTCCTCTCTAATTTTCCTAAGGTTGACATGAATGTTCTAGAATTTTATTTGACTTATTATCTGAAATACTCTTAGAAAGTTTAATGTCTTAATCATTGAGAGTCTGTTGGACTGTTCTCTTGGAATCTCTATCAGTGATGGCAGATTCTTAGCCAATAGTTTTTTGAATGCCTAGGATGTGCTAGGTACTACCTTAAAACATTTTCATACATTAGATAGCACCCTTCAGCCTTAGTCAGGTTTTGAAGGTCTAATATGCATAGTGAAAACTTATGTTCCTGATGGTAGTTAGTGTGTTCCTGATAGAATACCAACTACCACGATTCCCTCAGAAACAACTAGATGGGAGGGTCCTCTTCTGCATGGTGCAGTGTCTGCCTCACCCAGTACTTCTATCTGAGAAGTGGCACTTTCCCTGAGTCTGGAAGATTCTGTGTGCTTCCTATTTCTCACAGCTGAATTTATATAACTCGATTCATTTTCAGTCATGTTTTAAAAAATAAACATCAGTCATTTAAAAAAATATGCATTTTTCCTGAATGAAAATTTTGTACATGTTTCCTGGAAATATTTTATTGAATGCTTTCAAAACAACTTGAATCCTAACAAAACAAAAAAGAAAAATCACAGTCTAGATAAGGAAGACAACATTGAATAAACACAATAAATAATGAATTACACAGCATGTTGGAAAGTAATAAGCATTATCAAAGTAGAATGAGGTAAAAGAGATTAGTAGGCCGGGCGTGGCGGTGCACGCTTGTAATCCCAGTACTTGGGAGGCAGAGACGGGAGGATCCGGGTTGCCTCAGCTACTTACTGAGGCCCTCCACAACTTCGTGAGATCCAGTTTCAAAATAAAGTATAAAACATAGGGCCGGGGGTATAGCTTGGAGGTAGAACGCCCCTGGGTTCAATCCCCGGTACCGCAAAAAAAAAAAAAAAAAAAAGAGAGAGATTAGTAGTATAAGGAAAAGCAAATGAGAGCAAAGATATAATTTTAAATAGAATTGCCAAGGAAGACTTGATTGAGAAAAAGACATTTGACAAATAACTGGAGGGAAGTGAGGGGTTGATTATATGAATCCAATAAAGACTTTGACAGGCAGAAAGCAAAACTAGCACAAGGCCTTTAAACCTAGAGAGTTCAGAGCAGAATAAGAAAGGAGAGCAGAAGCCAGGCACAGTAGTGCACACCTGTAATCCACTACTTGGGAGGCTGAGACAGGAGGATCACAGGTTTGGGGCAAGTCTCAGCAACTTAGCTATACCCTATTTAAAAAATAATTAGGGCTGGGAGTATAGCTCAGATGTAGAACACCCCTGGGTTCAATTCACAGTACTATAAATAATAATAATAAAATAAAAAAATGAAAAGGGATAGGGATATATTTCAGTGATAGAATGCCCTTGGTTCAATGCCCAGTACCACACACACACACACACACACACACACACACACACACACACACACTAAGGGAAAAAAAAGGAGAATTGAGATGGTGGTTGTGGCTGGCAAATCATGAAAGGTCTCATCTATCATCATATGGAGTTGGACTTTGTCTTTTACTCTACTGGAAACAGGAGCCACCAAGAGTGCTTGAGCAGAGAAGCGACATGGTCTAATAACACCATGGCCCAATCACTTTATAGATATCAATTTGGTTGCTGTGTTGAAAATGGACTTCAGAAGAACAAAGAAAGAAAAACATGGAGACTAGTTAAGAGGTTATTGTTAATACTGGTGAGAGATGATGATAGCCCAGTCTAAGGAAACACAAGGTGGTGAGAAGCATTTGGATTCTGGATATTATTTTTAGTTAGGGTCAAGAGGACAACCAAATAGGTGATGGGGGAAAATGCAAAGGACAAGTTTAGGTTTGGGGTGAGATCATACAAAAGCAGGAGTCGAGATTTGGCTATGCTGAATCTCACACACCTATGATACATCATATCTCATACCTCTCCTGTATTAGTTGAAATCATTAGCAATAATCATGGCACCTTTCTTTGAACTCAAGTGAGGCTACAAAGTTCTTCTCAATAGAGCTGGAGCAGCGATGACCAACTGGTTCAGGGTGACTCTAGATGAGGAAGTTATTTAGTGTCCCTGTGGGCTGTTAACTGAAGTGTTTACCAAGTGTGTATGGAGGTGTTCCTTCCACCTAGGGACAAATACTTGTACTCTTATTTGACATAGGCATTGGAGGCACAGATAACTTAGAGTGCCCTGTTCAGGTCATTTTGATAATAGAATATGGTCACTTAAGAGGTACATTTCCTTTGAAAGTATGTGTTCTTTCTGACTTGGAATCATCATTAAAACCTTAAGTAATTTGCACACATTATATGCCATAAATTCAAAATCGGCATAATAGTGCCTTCTGCAGCTCCATGTTTTTCTGCATAGCTTGTTTAAGCAAAATGAATAAATAAATAAAAAAGGAAATAAACTCAAAGGTGACCTACCTTTGTTTCCCTTTATTCTTTATGGAACATTTCTAATAAACTATAATTCTGGGTCAATTTCTCACTGTAATAACATTTGAAGGTCGATACAAACATGCTTTATTTCTTTCAAACAGGGAGCTATTTTTTTAGACCGTATTCTAACTTTATATATCTATGTTAACAGGGAGACGAGGTTAAGTGAACCATTAAGCAGGTGGTTCAGTAAATAAGGATAATATTCGGAGAGTAGAAAGTAAGAAAACAAGAATTCATCTCTGTTGTTGTTTCTGCTGTTGTAATTACCAGTATTTTGGAAGGTAATAAAAATTATGTCTAAAAGATAAAAAAGAAGATAAATATAACAGCTAAGTGTCTCTAAGCACCAAGACAATTAATGGATTGGATGAGAATATTAGGATTCAAAGAGATCTTGGCAGATGGAGTGATGGGCAGCAACTGACAAGAGAGTATTTAACAAAGATAAATTAAGTTCCTAATTTGAGAACTTTTATTTAGATGAATACATAATTTTGTGAAAGTATGCCAATATTTTCAAAAAAGGAAAAAAATCTATTTATAATTTATAGAGCAAAGCACAAAGAGCCCAAACATCTAGAGTCTGGTTCTAGATTCTTAGAAAGCTGTATTTGTGGGCTTGAAACATCATTATCTGAACTCTATTTTCACCACCTCTAAAATGATGGAGTTCTGACCTGATCATTAACTCTTTTCCCTTTCACATCTAAAAATTACTATGAGCCCAGATAACAACTGAGATGATGTCAGTAAAGTGACATAGCTAAACCAGGTTTAATTGCTCTATAATATGCAGGGCAATACAGCATATGCACTTCAAATAAGTACATACTGCAGATAACTTAAAAGGTAAGCTTTAATACATGAGTTTCCCAAATCTTATGACATTTTCCTATACATTGCCAGAATCTAATTTCGTGAGAAGCAAACAAAGATTATATTCTTAGAAGACATGACCCTATATTCACTTAAGAACTCTTTTTTTGAAAATCCTATTATGTATAAAATATGAAAAACAATTTTCAGGATGCATTTGTAATGAAAATTAAAAATTTCCCTAAGGAGAATTATTTCATAAGGTCTTTTGTTTCCAGAAGATTCAAAGTCACTGATCTTCATCTTTTTTTTTTTCATAGAAATAATCACAGATTTTTGGAAGTTATACTCTTCTTGTTTTCTACATTACACCTCACATTGTTTTTGGTGAAGATGTAACTCATATCGATATTATCACGAGAGTTTCTTCAGAGAGAATTTACAAAAGGAAATAAAGCCACCTGCAGCTTTCCATTGCAGTTGTGAGTGACAGTGAAGAACACAGGGATCCCATCTGACTGAATACTGCGCTGAACCGGCCGGTTTGTGGATATTGCATAACATTCCGCTGGGAACATGAGAGGACTGTTCTTTAGAACCCAAGAAAATTCTGTCAGCGTTCTGTTGTCAGTGCAAATCCAATGCACCAATAAAAGCACGTTAAAAAATAAATAAATAAAATAAATTAACAATCAAAAAAATCCAGAATTGGCCACAGTAAACAGAAGAATCAATTAGCAGCTTTTGGCCTCCTGACTTTCTTAAAAACTGCAGATACACCACACAGAAAATGCTAGATTGCATTGTGATCTGCAGGAACTTCCCAGGAAGAGGCAAATAGAACATTTCTGCTGTGACTCCATGTCAAATTCATCACCACGATGCTAAACAAGCCGGGTGTGGTGACCTTGCCTGTAATCCCAGTACTTAGGAGGCTGAGGCAGGAGGATCGTGGGTTTGAAGACAGCCTCAGCAACATAGCTAGACTCTCAGAAACCTAGCGAGACTCTGATTCAAAAATGAAAGATAAAAAAAAAAAAAGGGCTGGGAGTGTAGCTCAGAGGAAGAATGTCCCTGGGTTAAATATCCAGTACCATACACATACACACACAAAAAAGATGCTAAACAATGTCCACTGTTTTGACTCTGGCTCTAATAGGAAGACTAAACATGCTCACATGCAACTTCATAGCACTCTAATATTTCTTTATTGCATTGGAGAATAAAGGCTGGACTGTGCTTTGACAGAATTTTGAATGAGAGTAGAGTGGTTAATTCAACTGGATCTTAAAAACCTAAACTTGCATCTTTCTAGACATTAACTTACTCAAAATAAAGTTTCAAGCCTAAATGTTTCCATAAAGTTTTAAAAAAAAGAACTAGAAATGCAAGTAATCAAATGAACTGTAATTTATCCCTATTGTGTATATGCTACTTCAATCAGATGAGGTCTGTCTGGTAGCACTTTGTGCCGCAGGTAGATAAGAAATTATCATTTATCAAGGAGTAGAGAGAACCTAAATAGAGTTGGCTGCAAAGTTCTCACAAACCCTGCAGCTTTGGGAGTCTCAGCTGTTTCTACAGCTCTTTTAGATATTGACTGACATCCTCATACACCACTTTTCTTTTAGTCTTACTGAGTCAGTATGGAAGGAGAGATTGGTTTGCAGATAACTTTTCACATGGTACCTGCATACTTTGGCAGATCACAAATGTTTCTCTATCCCTTGAAAACTGATCAACTGTACCAGTGGCACCAGTCACAGAACATTTACAACTGTTAACCCTTCTGGCTGCCTGGTTTGCCACTTTCTCTCTTACCCTGGAAACATAGATGAGTTTCTAATTTTGCTATCATTGACACTGGAGTAAGACAATTTCTAATTCTTCAGGCTAGAAATGTTATATATACATTCTGCTCTAAGATATTTAGGAAATGATTTTATGCTCTTACTTTAGGTAATGCATTTTCTGTTTTTATTTTAATAAGGTGTTTCATATTTTCTGTGTATTTGAAAATATTGTTAGTCTAATGTCACATAAATATAGACATTTAATGAATGCCTAAATGCCAATGTTTTCATGGAAACTCGTTTCCTTCGTCACATATGATATACTAATGAAATATTTACGGTACATTTAGATACACATAACTTCAAGTTTTTCCTCAATGTCAATTCTATAAGCATGCTGCCATGGTTTTGGAATAGGTTTCATTTACTTTAAATGTAGGGGCAATTTATTGACCTTTGCTGAAGGTACGCATCTCCCCATGATCAAAACAATGTTGTTATGTATTATGAAAGGTAAAACTTCAAACTCCCAACAACAAAAAGAAATCTGTGATATTTTGCTTACTTAGTATATCCAAATCTCCTTTCGATGTAAATGTTATTTTGTTTTCTGTGACCTCTCTTGATTTTAAATTGCATATTTTAGTCTCTTTAGAAGCCTCTATTTCACCATTTTGCTGTTATTCTCCGTGTTTTCACAGGGTATTCTAGAATCATTTTCCAAGTGCATGTCATCCATCTTTTGATACACCTTCATTCATGAGTCTCCGAGTCTCCCTTTCCTATGGGTCCCAAAACAACTCCTGGAAATTGAGGGCAAAGGGAGTTAAGTGATACTCATGTTTAAAAGAGAGCACCCAAAATTGATATTGAGGGTGTGACATCTCCCTCATTCTCTTCAACCCCCTTCATTTCTTCCTGAAGGCAGACCTTAAAGAAACAGCAAAATCACATTCAAAATTTGCTGAGCCTGTGACATACACACATCACACCTTCAAGCCTTATTTCAAAAGTCACTTCCCTTGGGATGGTTCTTTTCTTCCCCAAGCAGAGGAAGTAATTGCCTCTCTTCACTTTTGTAGCATTTTGCACTTAAATCTGTTATAAATCATATTACTTGTATTGCAATTGTGCATTTATATATCTTCTACCTTGCCAGACAGCGAGTTTCTTGTGGGCAGGAAATGCATCCCCCTGTATATTGACTGCTAGAGAATCTGTATTGACTATACCATTAAACTCAATAATCTGTTTGCACTTTTTATCTGTGACAACATATACTCTGCTATAGGAGGTAAAGTGGTACTTAATCACCATTCTGTTCCAAATTAATATTGCACCTGAATAGAACCAGCGGTGCAGCTGTGCGTCTAATGCATCAAGAGAATAGTGCGTGATCATGGGAACAACCCTTAGTGTTTTACTGTTTTATTTTTAATGCCATTTAAAAGGTATACATGAGGGGCTGGGTGTGTGGCTCAGTGGTAGAGCGTTATTAGCATGGTCAAAGCCCTGAGTTCAATTCCCAGCATGAATAAAAAGAAGTATGCATGATAATCAGTCTCTTCCAATTGCCGGAAGGCTGTTTTGCCACAATCCAAAACCAAGTTTTGTTTTTAAGGATTTGAAACTATTCTATCCTTTTTATCCTATACCCAAGAACCAAGTAAATGGGGGAGGGCAAATAACCCGGATGCCTGCCTTACCTGTGGTTCCTGCCTCTCACCCTGATGGAAGACTATACACACTCCCTTGGGGATTTCAGCTGACACCTTAGAGCTTTTCTCAAACCTCTCTCTCTCTCTCTCTCTCTGGCGCGGGCTCTTGCTCTCGCTCTCACTCTCGCTCTCACTCTCGCTCTCTCTCTCTCTCTCGCTCTCTCCTCCAAATTTTCACTTTTCACAGGAAAAATTATTTTTATTGTTTCCTGCAAAATAGGCAATCACCTATATCATAGTGTACAGACTTTCCAGACTTTCCATTCTATACCTTATAATAAAACTCTACAACCCATTTCTTATAAAGAAATGTTTTTGGAACATCTGCCTTAAGAATCTAGTTCTTGCAATGAAAAATCTAACTTTCAAAGGAGAGTTTTTCCAAAATGAGCAATAAGACTTATTATGGGGAAATCAATCAGATATCGATTTCCATATTTTCTTTGCATCCCATCTTTCTGAGTTCTGAGATGGCTGATTGACCTCTCTGACTTAAGAAAAATATACAAAAATGTGTGAACAAGCAGAAACTATATATGAAACTATATATGAAATTCTCACTGTGATGAAACAACAACAATAAGAAGTCCCAGCAAGCGAGTGGCTATTTTGCACCAGGCTCACCACTTATTTACCAGATGTATTATTCACAAATGATCCTCACCATGACTAGGCAAATTACAGATTGAAGCTCCATCTGCAGAGGTCGCACTGCTGCCCAAGCAAAAAGTAAAGGGCGGTAAATCATGTTCCTGTGCGAAGGTCGCTGCTATACAGCATAATTTGATGGCTCACAATATATTTCCTTGTATTAAATTCTGATTTAGGGAAGAATTTTGTTCTAATTATTTTTTAAATAGTGACAGAAACCCAAAAGGTTAATGTGTGTGTGTGTGTGTGTGTGTGTGTGTGTGTGTGTGTGTGTCTATCTGTCTGTGAAAGAGAGAGACAAAGCGAAAAGAGGAGAGAGAGAGAGACTGGGGATTGAATCCAGGGGCATTCTACCTCGGAGCTACAGCCCCAGCCCTTTTTATTATTTTATTTTGAAACAAGGTCATGCAAGGTTGCTGAGAGTCTTGCTACATTGCTGAGGTTGGCCTCAAAACTTCGATCCTCCTGTTTCAGCCTCCTAAGTACTGGGATTACAGGCACGCCCTACCATGCCCAGCTAAAAGGTTATTCTTTTACCCCAATAAATCCCATTTCAATTCAGGTAATTGAACACAGATTACATGAAAAACTAAAAAAAATCTCCACATGAGGCAACATATCAAAAAGGATAAAGTAGTTCATCTGCTTACGTGAAATATCATTATATTCTTTTCAGCGACCAGAATAGTCAAACTTTAAGCATGCTTTTAAGTTAGAGGATGTATCCACATTCATTTTTTTTAACTTTTTATGTTCATTTATTGGTGCATTGTAAATTATAATTATATATTTTTATATATGTCAGGGTATGAACATCATACATGCACACATTGCACATTTAGCCCTCCCTCCAATCCCACCCTATTCCCTCCCCCTTCCCTCCCTTTCATGCTCCAGATAGTGATTGAGTCTTATAGGTTTGTGTATGTACATCATGTGCTATAGTTTGTTTCCCTCCACTCCCCGGACACTAAGAATAAAAAATCGGATGTTCCCCCTAATCTGTGGGAGCTAGATAGAATGGGACGTAGAAGGGACTTAGAAAGGAAGAAGAAGAAATCTTTAGATGGACAAAGAAGGTCACATTCATTTTCAAATTCAGTTTGTGAAAAACATCACAACATGTTACTACCATTATAAAAAATTCTTTGAAATAGTTTTCAGAAATAAAATATATTTCAATTTTAAATATTGACATTTGATAAATTTCACACACACACACACACACACACACACACACACACACACACACACACACACATATTTTGGTACTAGGGATTGAACCCAGGGGCAGTCTACCACTAAGCTATACCCCAGCCTTTTTATTTATTTATTTATTTACTTATTTATTTTTCGAAAAAAGGTCTTGCTAAATCATATGTTGCCCTTGAACCTGCAATCTTACTATATCCTACCAAGTATCAGGATTACAGGTGTGTGCCACCATGCCTGACTAATATTATATATTCTAAGAAATAATTTAGACAATCAGAATTCTTGAGAATCTCTCTCTTTCTCTCTCTCTCTCTCTCTCTTTCTCTCTCTCTCTTTCAAAGCACATTTAAGGAAATAGTATTCCATGGAAGAGAGAAAGTGATTGGGCAAAGGTTCAGTAGAGACAGATTATTCTAGCGAAAAAAACGACTGTCCAGCCATTCTGAACAGCGAGGTGTGGGTCCTGGCTCTGGCATTTGCCACTTCGCCGCCTCTTTGAGCCTCCACTTTGGCATCTGTACAATGAGAAGACTGGAGGGGATGATCTCTAAGGAATCTCCCATTTCTTAGGAGAATAATCATAACTCTTGTTAAATTAATTCTCAACAACCTTTTAGTAGGAGGCTTTGTATTGATCAGAAAAAAAAATCTAACAATTGGTGCAGTTGTTTAATTGGGTAATGGGCTCCTCTGACAGCTGAAAGTTGATGTGTTAACCCTGTAATCCCTGAATATCCTGGGCTCTCTACTTTTCTGAAGTAAGCGATATTTGCCCTGGATACAGCATGATCGACAGAGGCAGGATATTCCTAATTTATGCTTTATTTGAAGTTTTATAAATTTAAAATGCCTTTCATGAAACAAGCCATTCTTCATTTTAGTGTGCTTTCCAGATTTAGCGATGAAGAAGATCAAAACTTTTTTTTTCAAGCAAAATTTGAGAAATAATGACAGTTCGCTACAGTTTAATGACAAACTTGCCTTTTTGAATGTGTGCACAATCCCAGCGGCAGATTCTGTGGACACGTCAATGCTGCGATTTGAAATGAAGCAATTTCAACAGAAGATTGACAGGATCAAGCCAGATGATGTAGCATGGGTTCCCATAACCAAAAAATTTCCTACAGAAATGATAGTTTGGGAAATGATTCCTTTCAGTTTACTTCTCAAACTCAGAGAGTCTCTGTCCCTGGTGTAGTGAAATAAAATCCACAACTTTGTATGTTGGGAATCAGAGTCAATCTCTTTTCCTTGAAGAATCTGAACAGAACTGTAGCTGTGCCCAGAAATTGGAGTCACAGCTGGGGGGGACCCTGGTTCCTCCCTTCCTAGACGTGTCCAAGTTACTTTACACCTGTCAGCTACAGTATTCTTATTTATCACTCAAGTAATACAGGAGTACCTACCTATTGCATTTTTTTAAATAGAGGACAGGAACTAATCCTTAGAAAAATGCTATGCATAGTGATTGGCAGGTAATAAGCATTGAAGGCATGTTTTGTTTTATTTTTATGTTTTTAGAAACCAGGAAAGCATAGCTTCCAGCTTGTAAAAATCAGCAAAAATAAATTAATGATGATAATAATGGTAATGGCCACTCACCTAAATTCCAGTAACTTTTTCCTTCACCATCTTACCCAGTATAGGTTAACCCTTTCCTTGTCTGGCAATCAGGCAAAATTTCTAAACTCAGAGGATCTAGAGGGGCCTTTTCAGGAGGATGTCTACAAGGGGCAGGATGCTGTTCTGAGAATCCCTCTGCCCTGTGTGCCAGGCACCCCTGCTTCTGCTCCCCTTGCTGACACTGATTCTCACCTCAAGCTTCCTCCTATGCTAATCCTCCTGCTTTCTTCTATTATAAGGACATAGGCAGGATGTAAATTCTCTTACTCCGTGATAGTGATAAAGAAACAACACAGAAAAACCCCTGGCCTTGCAAACCTTTCTTCCTATTGTTCTGAATTACTCTCCATTTCCCTCATTTTCTTCTTTCTATACTTATTATTACCCAGACAACACATTTTCCTCCTAATATCCCTTTTTTTTTTAATCCAACTCTTTAAATCCAATTTAGAAAGCATGGATTGAATATACCAAAAAATGATAAGGCCTTGTTCCTATTTTCAAGGAGCTGAGAATGCAAATAAATAAGAAGACATAGAGACATAAAACAAACAATGCGATTCTGACTGTCTTTATGATCCGGCCAGGCAGAGTGCCTGCATCGGAGTCTACCGCAGGCCAAGGATTAGGTCCCAGCCAGTATGATAGCTACTAGCCACAGGTGGCTATGTGTTCTAATGGATTAAAAATCAAATAAAATCAAAAGTTCACTTCTTCAATCTCATTACCAATATTTCAAGTGTTCAGTAGCCACATCTGACAAATGGCTACCAGACTGGGCACAGCAAAGCAGATTCCCATTATTGCAGAAAGTTTATCAGACAGGGCTGAACCAGAGTTCTCTGCCTTGTGCCATATTTTGAATCAATGGAAACACTCAATTTATTAATTTTGCTTCTACAAAATTCCTTTTAACTTTTCTAAAATAACGTAGAAGGCAAATAAATCCAGTGATAATCTGAGCTGTATATGACTGGTCTGCAGCAATATAAAAACTCGGGTTAATTTAGTCAAGGATTTAATTAGGTAAATTTTAGTCATGTATGAAATGTTTTCTTTGGGAGAAATTGCAACTGCATATGTAGAAAAAAATGATTTTAGATAAACACTATCAGTTTTAGAAATGACTCACAAGTAAATAAGATGGTACAAAGAGAAATCTTATACTGTGAGAGACAGAGAGAGAAAGAGAGAGAAGGAAATATTGATGATGATGCTTTTTCATTTGGTATATCAGAACTTTTTACCTCAAAAGATCGTACATAGATCTACTTAAAAGCAAAACAATAATAGCAACAACAAAACTAAATTACAATGATAATCTCAACAGATTCATTGGATTTAAACAACAGTCTTACATCTGAATACAAATCAAGATCCGGTAGAGAACAAAAATAAAAGGAGTGAAGAAAGACCCATGTAGACATATTAAACTTATTCAAGATATGAGCACGGGTATCCATTTTAAAACCCAAAAGCTCTGCATAATCTATCCTGAATTTTCCCCAATGCTTTGAACTGCTGTAATGTTTCTATGATGTATATATGCTGCCGACTCTGACATCAAAAGGTTGCATGCATATAACATTGACATTTCTGCCCTCATGTCAACATATGTCAATACAAAACAGGAATAACACATCTCATACAATTAAGGTTGATGAGTCACCAGGTGAATTAAACCTCTTAAAATTCTTACTTGGGCTTGATACTCAAATCGCCAGAATTGAAGAAAACACAATTTAGAAATAGTCTTTTGCCAAATGCTCACCATTTCCTTTCGACCTCACATGCAATCTTACAAAATTACTTTCAAAATACAATAGAGTACACCTCGCTTCCCTTGGACTTTAAATCATGGAGAACCCCTTTGGTAAATACTGTTCAGGGTTCTTAATTCATTGTTTGGACCCCTCTGCACTCAAAATCTTTCTATGGGTTCTTTACTATCAGGGTCAAGAATCTTTTTGCAGGGACTGTCTCAATACAAAAAATTGAAATCACCTAGGATATTACAGCTGCTTCAACTTTTATCCTAATTATTGCAGGATGCAATCTAATTAAGCCCACCAGGTGTCTCCTCCCAGGTTAGAGTGCCTCATACAATCATTGCTACAAATAAAATACAGAACAACAGAATGACAAATATGTAATGAAACCTTCCTGAAGAGGTTGATAGGCTTTTGAATTTTTTTCTTATTACAATGAGAGAAGGAGTGAGAGGAAATTAACTAAAAACGTGTAGGCAGTGATGTACAAGATTATTCTGTCATTCTGCTGCTCACAAACATATTTATTACTGCAAGTTTCTTAGTCTAACTGAAAATGTTATTCACTCATCATGCTAAATATAACAATAAAACTAAAAAGTAGCATGTGGGATTTTTCAAATAGACATACTATTTTTCTTTTACTTTCTCAAGGATATGCACATAATAATTAATACATGTAATATGGTGAAATAAAGTATAACAGTCTTTTAAACATATTATTTTAACTAAACATAAGATGATATTTTGATGCAATATTTTAAACTGAAGCAAAGTTTTTTTAACCAATTCCAAAGTCATTTAATAGTCTATGTAGCATTGCATTGAAAAGCAAGATATTCTTACCACCAAATCACCTGTATACATTGAATATTACAGGGGGGTTGGGAAAATTTATGGCAAATAACTGAATTTCTAGTTTAATTAATTTCAAAAAATAATTTTTAAGTGTTTTATATTTAGACTCCAAAGTATTTCCATGTTATCTATGCATGTGGTCTGATTAGTTTAAGCAATCAGTTTTAATATTAAACTTGATATTAAACAACCAAGTTTTAATAGACAAGAATACATAGACTTTATGTTGCCTAGTGGCTATTCTAGAAATTTGCATGAATGGACAGGTGAGAGACACTCATTTGAAGCATGAATTTGAAAGAAAATTTTTAATGAAATTATTAATTAACCTCATCAACCTAAAATATAAGTAAACTTTCTTTAGTTCTTAAAGAAGGGGGAAAAGAATTATTATTAATATTCAGATATATATGACTCCACATGAGCTTCAGTTTTTATTTTACATACTAATTTTTAATTTTTCTATATAAAACATTATTTATTAAATGTTTAGTAATTTATATTCAGCCTATATTCACAATTTATTTATATAATCACGATTCTATAAGCATTGTTTCTGACTACTGTGTGACTGGATATTATTTATGTATATATATAATATATATATAATTTCATACTAATACAATTGCTATCTTTAAAATTATCTCTGCCGGGCACGGTGGTGCACGCTTGTAATCCCAGTACTTGGGAGACAGAGACCAATTATTTCTTATCATTATCTGCAATTATACACAGACTAACATTTATGGGGATCAAAGTAGTTTTATAATTAGTAATCCAAAACATAGACTATCAGAATAGTCTTATATTTCTTCTCATTTTAGTGTTTATGGGTATTATTTGACTTAAAAATTTGTCTTTATACTGTCACTTTACTGGCATATCTTGGGACAAGTTTTCAAAGGCTTAATTATGAAAGGCTATATCACACTATAGTAAACTCCAAATAGTCTTTTATATTAGATAAGACTACATCTCAAGAATTCAATATATTCTCAAATAAACAACCAAATGAAGACTATATGAGCTTTATATTTTTATATTTTTGGTTAGTCTTAGAAATTCTTAATGATCAGGCTGGGTTGTGCTTTTGACATTTCTTCCCTGGACTTGCTAAGATGCACTTCAAGGCTGCAATAACTAGATTAAAGTAATAACACACCAAGTGTGGCTCCAGGCTACAGTTTTAGCTGACACAAATCATCTTTCACTGGACACACTTTATAGTCTCTAACACAAGATGACTTTGTTGGAAAATTCAGTGTTTGCCAAGTTGCAGTTACATTCATACACTGCCATAATTCCAGGCACCACAAGTTTTTGAGAGTTTATAATGAAATAAGGCTGATACAGTTAAAATATCTTAATTATATTTCTAAGTCACTTCAGCTTAACCATTGTACCCTATGATTAAATGCTAGCTAATATCTGTTCCCACTGGTTCCTGAATTTTTGGTTGAAGGCTAACTTAGGCTCATTTGTTCATTTAAAAGCACATTTGTCTTCAATTTGGAAAAATTAAACTAGTAGTTTAAGTGCAACAATAAGAAAACACTTAGCATTTCTGGCTGGGTTGTAAAAAAAAATCTACTCACATCACAAAATTATCTCACCTGATTTGGTAGAAGAAGATATTTCACATAAAATTTCGATGTTCAATTTTTACTGATCTGTTGGCTTTTTACTGATCTCATCTCTTTAAAAGTATATTAACAAACATCTGAATTCTCATTGCCTCTCTGCACATCTTCAGGAAAAGTAAAAAAACAAGCCATGTGTGGAAATTTATGATTTAATTGCTAATACCTATTTATGATTTAATTCATGATTTATGAAATTTACAAAATCATGAATTTATGATTTAATTCTAGGAAGAGGTATATAATAAGATACGTTTTAAGAGTGTCAAAATCTTTAAGAGATTTTGCTACAGGTATTGAAACTTAACCAGTTATTCACCTAATTTATTAAAAGGAATGAAACATAAGTAATTACAACATTATAATAAAAGGAAACAGATACAATTTATAATTGTAATACAGTTTGTATGATTTTTCTAAGACATGTCAGATTATCTTTATAGACCCATACAAGGAAACAGTTTTGTGAGAATTTTCCAATTATGACATTTTTCCTCTCCCTACCTGAATTTATATACACTTTATCACAGAGAATTACGTTTTTCTGTCTTTAATGATTTTGCAAATAAAACATAATGAATTATATTGGCATGTTTACAGAAAAACAGGATTTACCAAGAAAACACTACATCACATTTCCCTTTCTGGAAACACTTTGAACCACAAAACCCAGCTAGTATTTTGAAGTACCATAACATCTGTAAAAGTATACATTGTATATTTACACAAAAATAACAGTGCATATACCTCTATACAAAGGTATTGCCAGTTTAAGAGTCCTATAGTTTCTAAGAATTTGTACAGTAATAGAACAATGATGCATTCATTTTGTCTTAGGGGATCATATGTGATTTCTCCTAAGGAATCAGAACTTAGCAGGCCAATGGTCCATATGTTTGGGGGATTCACTTCCAGCATTTATTTACATCATCTGAATCCTTGGAGTAATGCATGCTGGTTAGGTATAAATTATTTTTAAATGAGCAATGTTATATGCAATAATAATTATTTATAAAGGAAGACTGAAGAACATTAGAATCTACTTCTCAAAATAAAAGAGCTCTCTTTTGAATTTGTTTTTACAATAGGCAACAACATAGATGATTAAGAGATGTGATGATTCCCTGATAGAATTCTGATTATATGAAAAATATTTGAGCTGTAAATGTAATATTAAGTATTTAAGTCTAAGAAAGCTACGTTTTGTGAGTTTCAATCTATTTTTTTTCCAAAATTATGTGGATTTGGGCTAATGTTAAAATGACACAGGTACAATAACAATGCTGCTTGGTCTTTCCATTACTGATTTGGCAACAGTCTAAAACCTGGGTGGGAATTAACCATTTCCTCCCGGGGATGGGAGGACATCAGGCTGTATTTCATGAAGAAATAAAGTGGGCTAGTTTTCATTGTCTTTTCATAATTAGAATAAGAAAAATTGTACCTAAGAATAGCTCCTATACTATTATCAAGAATATAGACATAATCATAGAGTGACATCTTTTGTGACCGTTTAGAAGAGTACATGAGTTAGAAAAATTGGACTCAGTGTGTCTTGCCTTCAGAACAGCTGGACATGTCTGAGGTAGCCATATGTTTATGTGTATGCATGTGTGTGTGTGTGTGTGTGTGTGTGTGTGTTTGCATGCAGTATGTACATATGTGCAATGCATGAGGGCATGTCTGTTGTCTCTCTGGTGTGAACTTTGTATGATATATGTATGTATATATAATCAAAATTTCAGTTTTATTTTTCTTTGAGGATAGCATTTTTCCTCAGGATTTCCTTCCCTCTGCAATTCTTCAAGATAAATTAAAGGCCCTGGATAGTGTATGATGTATGAAATAATGTAAGAAGTTGTTGCAGTTTTTAGAGCAAGAAGATACCAACTTTGAGATAAATGTCTCACTTAAAATTGTCTGTTTTCATGTTATTAGGTCCTATTTTTCTCCCAGTATGTTTTAGCCTCCTTAATTCACTTTACCAGTTAAAATAAAATCACTTCTTGTCTCTGCCATCTCTTACCTCAATCTACAAAAATCCTGTTTTTAGTGCCACATATGACTTAGCCACTACATTTTTTAACAGTTAGAACCCAATGGTAATAAAAAGGTAAATAATCAAAACATGATAAAACATCTCGTTCTCTAATAATTCATTGTCAATATCATCACTAATTTATGAAAAATGTGACTTAACATTTCAATTTGTAATATTCTCTTTAAGAAATCACTTCAAGCCTGCTGGAATAACTTGTAGATATGCTGCTACAATTTTAGTAAAGTCATTTTATTGTTATTGTAAGTCATTAATCTATTATGACTGCACAGTTACATTTTCAGTTAGCAGGGATCAGTTTTACACATTTCTTTTGTACACATGCTTTTAAAAAACTAAATAATATGTTAGCTATAAATTTGAATTTTATCTATTTTCCCTTTATTTTTAAAAAAATCAACATAGCAAATAATTATTAATTGATCAGTGATCATAGATTTTCAATCAATATTAGAACCCATAAGAATCTCAAGGTTAATAAAACACCGTCTTTAGAATCGTGGCTTACTGTGTAGATCCTGAACCAAACAACTTAAATAAACAGGAGAGCAGGAGCATCTCCAAATATCTAAATAGCAATGCCCCCAACACATCCAAATTACACTTTGTTTAATCTGACTGACTTATTTTGAAAAATTGTAAAATATAAGTTCATTTTTTAAAAATAGATGTGCAATTTAATGATACTTTTAATGGGTTTAGAAATGTCACATTAAAAATCACCTACCCTTCTGCAGTCTTGAGGGTTGTTTCTTTCCCATTTCCCTCTGTTAAACTAAATTTGATCTTGCCTAAAGGTGCAAGTATACTTATATGTGCAGGGACTTCAATAATTCATATTTTTGACATCCAGACATTATATGACCCACTGAATATTCTTAATTAGTCGGGGAAGGATGCATCTGTATGGATTCCCAAATTATTTTAAACATGCTTTTAAATATTTTAAATTAGAGCTTCCAATTAAAATTGTACATGTCACATTGTCTCATTTAATTCCACTGTTCTTTTTGGGAAGCACAGCCTCAGCTGAACAAGCCTCATTGATGTGAGCTGAGCTCAATTAGTTTCTGATGTTCTGCCAAATTGCCTCATTACCTGTCACACACACACCACTGACACTTTTAAAGTTGAGCTCTTTGCATCCATATTGTTCTCTTTAGACCAAAAAATAATTATTCTCATTAGAGTAGTAAAAATAAGCAATTTGCTAATAAACAGTAAACCAATATGTTTGCAATATAAATAATAAGGGGAAAAACAGTGATGAGACTTATAAATCAAGTGTGTGCTCACATGGAAGTACATTTGCTGTGTGTGTGTGTGTGTGTGTGTGTGTGTACATATATACACACATAAAATTTTAAGTTATATAAACTGTGGGTTCTTTATGAATTCCTTAGAGGTTTGTTACCATGATTGCTTTGTCCACTGGGTTTTCCATATGGCTTGCAATGTATCAATGATAAGAGAAGCCAAGAGTTTTGCATTATGTATACATTTGAATTTAAAATGCACCTCACCCTAGGATCATGAAACATGCAGCTGAGGCAGTCCTTATGGCTCAGAGGGCTTAAACAGCTTAAACTACACTTATACCACATTCTAGAAGACGAAGAATAAACAACTACTTCAAACAATCTTTATTTGTAAATCCTTCTTTAATGTTGCTCACCACTTACCAAGATATTGACCCACAGGTAAAGATTTATGCAGTTTTAACCCTTGAATTTTGAGCCACCCAAATGACTTTTCTTGCTCCCTTGCCCTTCCTTCATTGCTTCTTGCACAGGGAAATACAAGGACAGAAGGTTAGAATCTAATTAAGAGATAATGTTTTTCAAAGTTTGTCTATACAGATGACACGTATTGAAGCAGAGACCAATTTTTTTTTCCCCCTGAATGGCTGGCAGAAGATCATTAATAGAGCAGAAAACTTGCATTCCATTAAAAGCTTCATGATACTCTAAAATACTCTAGTTAGAAAAGTTTCTGTTCACAAGTTGCTTTCAACCCCAGCTGTACATTCAAATCTCCTGGAGAAGATTTTTGAAAATACCCCTGCCTGGGCTCCACCGCACAGGATTTAAATCAGAATCTGAGGACTAAAGCTGGGGGCATGGGTGCTCTGTAAAATCTCCTTTGCTGATGCTCCTGCCCAGACAGTGCTGAGAACCACTGTCCCATGAATTTGTACCTTATAGATGAGAAATCGTCATTGCCACCAAGTATAAACACATGACCTTTTTTGGACCTTAAGTAAACCTCAAAGAACTCCTTAAAATTAAAATTAATGCAAACATAATTTTGCCTTACTTTAAATATTATTTGATGTGTCTACATTTTATTACTGCAGTTTGCATTGAGATATAGTTAATGAGCCTTATTTCTGATGGAATTCAGATGATGTAAGTAACTAAATATTTGTATAACCAAAAATACATTCTTTTTAATTTCTACTTTAGGATAGAAGGATTCTTTTTCTTTTCTGTGTTATGAGATTAAATGTAAAAAAATGTTAGTGTTGCCTTGGATACTAACCTGGGGTAATTATTAGGAGATTGGAACATCTGAATTTCTCTCCCACTCAAGTTTTATGCCGAGTTTATAGGACATGCATTGTTATCAGTGTTCCTGGAAAATGTGAATAACTCGAAGTCTGTAAACACTGAACAAGGCTTCCAGGAAAAGGAATTTGCTCATGTGCCATAGGGTTCATGCCCTCACCAAATATCACTGCACAATTTGCTTGCAGCACCCTTTCCACTTAGCAGGGGCAATCTGCAAACACACACGGTGGTTATGAGAATAATATCGTGACTGCCAACTGCACTTCGTTCACAGTGGCATGTGATGTTCTTCTGATCCCTGCCTCTAAAACAGCCATTCTCAAAGTGGGCGAGTTCATCAGAACCTCTGCAAAGGGACCGGGAACTTGAATAGCAACGTGAAAATGGAGCAATGCTTTCCCATTCCTTTCATTTAGTTTAGTCTCAGTGATTAAATTAATGTTTAATTTGGAACATATTACAGGAGGGCATAATATCTCCTGTTATTTCTGAGGTCAGAGTTATTTATTTATTTATTTATTTATTTTGTGGTACTGGGGATTGAACCCAGGGGCATTCTACCTCCAAGCTACACCCCCAGCCCTAATTTTTTTATTCTTTATTTTGAAACAGGGTCTCACTAAGTAGCTGAGGCTGGCCATGAGCCCGGATCCTCCGGTCTCAGCCTCCCAAGTACTGGAATTACAAGCATGCACCACCACGCCCAGCCTGAGGTCAGAGTTAAAACTGAAGATCACTATTATAAGTTAAATATGTTTACAATTGGCTGCCTTAAACACATACATCCCAGCTTTCTTTCAGCATCTCAGCTATGCGTTTGGACTTTCATGATATTACAAACTCTGTGACATCTAAAGAGGGGACCAGGAGGTCCACAAATTCAATTCATTCACAATCCACCTTGTTCCTCCTTCAATGTCTGCTGGACTTTGAGCACATAGTCTGGGATATGTTGAGCTTACGCCCACCTTTTATTTATAAACAATTTTTATGTTATTAAATAGTTATGTCATATGACTTACAGTGTTTGAAGATTTCATAGTTTGAAAATTTCTGTCAGCACCAAAATTAAAGAACATCTTTGCCCCTCTAACTCCCCTCTACAGAGTTACTGCTTCTTCTTTCCAATATCATGTAGAGGAAGTGTTTAGTCCAATCCAGTGTGCAAATGTTTCTTGAATTTTAATCATATGGGGGTGTGTTAAAATGCAGATACTTGGTTCTCCATCCTGAGAAAGATTCTAATTCCCCAAATCTGGAGAGTCAAGTGGCAGACAGTGAACAGAGAATCTGATTTTCATTTTGTTTTTTTAGATCATTCCAGTTGTTCTAGTGGCCTGCTCTGCTGCTGAGCACTTTAAGAGGGACCACGGGGAGGCACACTGAACTGGGGGCTAAGAGATTTGGTTCAGGGTGCTATTTTACCACCACTCTCTGGGTGATGTTTAAGTACCTTATCAGTTGCCCTCCCTAGGATGTAGAACTAAAAACAGCTCACTCCTTTGAATTAACACTTTGGGTCAGGAGATTTTGGAGAAAGGTCTTCTAATTCAGGGTCTCTTGATGCTGGCAGTAAGAGCATTTTATAGGAGTAATTCTTTATTGTGGGGGGCTGTCATGTGCCTTGTGGGATGTGGAACAGCATCCTTGATCTCTGACCACAAGATATCAGGACCACTCTCCCAGTTATGACAACCCAAAATACTTCCAGATCTTATTGAATGCCCCCAGGGAGGCAAATTAAAAACCACTGTTCTAATTCAAGTCCAAGTATTTGATTAGTGTATGAATTGAGGTTTCCAATTTCATAGTTAAAGTATAATCATAATGTTTCAGATGATGACTGAGAACTGGGGCCATGTGATAAGTTTCAGGCCGGCCTGTCTTTTGCTCAGTATAGAGTTTCGTCTGTTAACACTGGTCTGCGCATAGATCACTCACCATTATTTCTCTCATTCCTTGGTCTACAGTGAGCCACTTACTACAGTTCCCATCTTGTCACTTCTGCCCTTCATGTCACTACCCTGCTGTGATGCCAGACAGTTTTCATGACCCAGAGATGGTGGAAAGTAGGATTATATTATACACCGCTTCTCTTTGGACGTAACCTCAGACTGATGTCACATTGATTTAAATTAAAGAATAATAATGGCATCGGGTAATATTAGAATTGTAGAGACCTTTTAATAGAGATATCCTTATTTTTTATGTTAAGAGACAGCGGCCCAGGTAATTTAAGTGACTTGTCAATGTCTCTCGTGACAAGTTAGTGTTAGAACCCACATTAAACATTGCCAAGCCTCCTGTCTCAGTCCACTTTTCATTTTATTGCACTTTGCTGCCTTTGCTAATGCTGTGAAAACCATATATATTACTGTAGTGATTGCTAAACGAAAAAACACACTGACAGCAAATCCCAATTCTGCAGTATTTGTTACTTATGCTAGGCAGTTAAGATATTTTCCACGATGCTTGTATTTGTCTCTATTGAAACTTATAGACAAACATTAGCCTTGTGGATTATTACTTACACACAGGATGTTGCACATAAACTCAATATACATTCAGATGGTTGAGCTAGCTGGTAAAATACTTCAAAATTGTGCTCAATCTTCTATTAATCGTATTCGGGTGGAATTTTATTTTGCTTTGTTGATAAGGTGAATAATAAGGAAATACTCATGATGATGAAGTCATTTTTCAGAAAAGTCTTACTTTCATCCTTTGGGATTTTACTATGGTCTTGATATTCTCCCTCCCTCCCACTGATGCACATCATAATGCACAGCCAGCCTTCAGAGCATATTATCCATTTATTAATTAACAATGGTCCTCTTCATTTTTCATCCCTATACCCTCTGTTGCCTGTCTTGGAATAATTTCACTGCACCTAAGCACATTTATTCAAGCAGAAAGAGGGCGGAGAGAGAGGGAAACATTCAGTAAGTTCATTTTTTCCATTCCAAAGCAGGTCCTGCAAGATCTCAAGAGATTTATGCTGCTTTACACTCCATCTGTGATTGCTGTACCTCTCAGTCCCTTGATATCAACTGCAATGCCATTTAGTTTTGAGTTAGTTTCAGCAAGTTTTTGTTGCATAGCTTCTTTACCTAGCCAGTGATTACCTCCCTGTCCATTTCCTTCTCTTTCTTTCTAAGTAAACACACACATATATATTTATTTTCTTTTACATTTTGTGCATACTGGCACAATCCTTAACCTCAAGCTAGTGAGAACACTTGACCCAGCTCGCGTAATTCTTGCCAATTTACTAAATGAATTCAGATCCATGTATGTGTCTGTAAGTAGGCTGTTTTTAGCTCAGTGTACTTTTTCTCATTGAAACATTATTTATATTGTGACTCTGTGCATTTACTTTTTGCAGACAATCAATTAAATATGGCAAATGTTTACATTAAAACACTTAATTAATATTTTCATTTAATGTATGCATCTTAATGCATATGTTAAAATCAGAGGCCCAAATACATAAAGGTCTCTTCAAGATGAGTTACAAAATTCTGTTCCACTACTAGGAATTTACTGTAGTTGGGGACACCTGATGTGCATAATCCAGGTCATATTAAAAAGTCATGACCCTTCCTCAGTTTATAACTCAGGAAAAACACTTCAGAGAATAAAACCTATTGGAAGCCTAGAGCTTTAATCCTTTAAATACTCATAAATTAACATCATGTTGCAGAAATCAAATGCATTAGAAGAAAAAAGTTAATGAACATAATTCAGGTTGCAAGAGGCATAAAATAGTAGAGAAGAGGCTATTCCGGGGGACAGGGGAAGATTCAATGGTGGTATTTGCTTATTTCCATGGTGTAAATGCTTACACCACGGCCATTATCAAGTTACCATCTGATGTCACTGAACACAGACTTGGAAAAAGAAGCAAAGAATCTTTGGACGAGCAGCTTGCATCCAAGAGGCAGAGGTATCAATGATGGCTGAGGAAGAGCTAGCGTAGGCTACTCTCCAGTGGAACTGTGTGGGAAGAGGACTAAGGAAGGTAACTGTAATGGAGCAAGGTTCTCCACACCTTGAAAAATCAAAGCATCCTGTGAGGATCAGCACCGTTGCCATCATCTACAAATCTGTGACAAATGCAAAATCCGGGTGTCTCTCCCAGAACCACTCAGTCACAATCTGCATTTTATATGACTTCCAGGTGATACATATATACATTCAATTTTGAGAAGCACTGATCTATAAAGTCATCCTGTTCTAATGTATCCAGAATTTCTGCAAGAAAATGCATTGTCCTGTCAACTTGCCCGTGCTCTGCTTCAGAACTTCATGCAACCATACAGTACAGAATTCATTGTGTCAATGTGTGCCCGCCTCTGACTTAGTGAATTTGCCTGTTGAACAATATGAGATTAAAACTCAAGTTTGTCAGGTGAGAAAACTTTCCTTTATTTCTGACTCACCAGGGAAAGAAAAAGGTTCTAATTTAATGATTTCCCCCTGTGCACTTTTATTTATTTTAATTAATTAATTATTTATTCATTCATCCATTCATTTATTTGCTTTTTGTAGATCAGCCAACACTTTTCCACAGTCAGGGGCAGAGTGTAGAGAAATCCTAGGTACTATTGAAATGTGAAGTTGACGGGATAGAGTGGATGACTATTTCTGACAGGGGTAGCAGCAGTGACAGGGTCAGACAAGCAATGCAAGACAGCAATAAAGGATCTGTTCGTGGCAGAAAGGAGAGAAGGATGAAGGAGGGCATGTGGGTTACACGGGTTCCTCTTCCCTGTCTCCAAGGGTGGCTTCTCTTTTGTGCTGGACACTGACTAGTCTCTGCTTCATTCCTGAACTCTCAGAAAATGAAGCCACCCCTCTTCTTTCACATGATCTCCTTCACCTATGCCCTCATCTTTCTCCCTACTTCCTACAGAGATATCTTTTCCATCATTTAGATCACCTCTCTTTTAGATCTTCTGAGTCTTATTATTGATGATCTCCTAGAGAGACAAAGATGATATCATTGAAAACATTTCACTTGGATTTAGGTCACCTGGCAGGGAAATAGATGGATGCCTTGGGGTAATTTTTCTTTTACCTTGTTGCTTGTTTGCCTATCTCTAAAATGATCCTGATAATTCAGAACCAAAGGAGTTCATGATATCATGAGCTTCAAGTTCTTAGGAAATTTGGGCTTGTAGTAAGGACTCAATCAGAACTACTCTTCACATTCCTGTGCCATATTTAGTACATGCTTAACCCTGTTCCCAAGTTGCTCTCTTAAAAATCACCAAGGATTTACAGATCCACAACTGGCCAAGTTCATTGACCCTTTTGCATATTACTTTCTGTCTGAAGCATTTCATACTTTTGCTACACTTTCCATAGTAATGAGTTTTTCCATTTCACATTTGGTATCATTTTCATTTCAATTTATGCTTGCTACTTCTGACAAAGCATTTTGTTCACTTCTAAATGCTTAGCAAAGGCTACTCTTAAACCTCATAACTTCACCCTTTCTCATCTTGTGGCAATACTTCTGCTGTCAATTGCTCAGAGTGAGAAGATTATGACAAGTCATGTCAGATAAATCCTGGTTTTGCTACTTCCTAACTGTAATCTTGGGCAAATTACATAAACTCCCGAGCTTCAGTTTCCTTTGATGAGAATTATCTATTTGGAGAGTCTTGAAGTTTAAAAGATAACATTTGTGATGTGTAAATACCAGGCATGGCATGTAGTAGTTACTCAATAAATAGCATTTTTCCTCTTTCCTTTCCTGTTTCAAAATGCATGTACTAATTGTTTCAATGTCTTAGGAAAAAATACTTGGATTCTACTAAGCCTACATTCTTAATTTTAGTTCCATAATGATCCCTTTTGACACTTATTTATGCCACATTTAACCAGGAGCTGTTGCTACTAATGACAAATATGTGCCTGGTAGAAATTGTATACCAACTACTATGTGTTACATTTATAAATGTGCTCTCTTTCTTTATTCAAATCTCATAAAGTGCTATGCTTTGTGAAAATGCATTTGTTGATAACAAGCCTTCTGAAAAGATAGCATTTCAGGGGAATATATAAAAATAGATATTCTTTGAAAGGAAACATTGCAATAGATAATGGAAAATACCAATCCTGAAAATTATTTCATTTTGATCTTTAGTAGTGCCATCTATAAATTCCCTTCAAATCTAATCTACCAAATCAGAATCATTTAAGAATGGCTCGAAATTATTCTTTAATTGGAATTTTTAATTATGCATAAATGTTTCAGGACAGTCCTAATAACAAAGTCTACTTTCTTCGACTAATGTACTTACTTTGAGGTGCTATATTAACATAAACCTAGTAATTTTTTGTAAAAGCATTTTGTGTTTAGATGTGAAACAAGTCACAAGCTTCATTTTTTGAACATCACTGTAAGCAAGCTGATTTCATAAATGTGTGCATCTGACCCTGAAACACTCAGCTCCCGGAGCTGCAGAAAGACCTGGAGCTGGAGAATTGATGAGAAAGCTAGGGCGCAACAAAGAATGTACAATCATTTCCCTGTGTGTTCACTGTCTCAATCCAAGATCATGGCAGGGTCTGTGTCGAGGATTGAGAATATCAACATGGGAAAATATGTTCCATGACCTCAAGAAATTCACATTACACAATCTGAGGCAAAAATCACAAATTGAAATACTTGCACTTCAAATGGGAGACCATATCAATGATTCAAGGTCAGTGGGCATGAGGATTTCATGTATGGACATCTCCATCTCATACAGAAGACAATCAGCCCATCAGGTCCCCTGTGTGTGTGGATAACTAAGTTGTATCGGGCACACTGATGCAGGTTATGATAACTGGAGGCTTGTTATCATCTCATTTAGATTGTGAAATGGTGATTCCAACGATTTTCTTATGGTGCCTATTACTCTGCAGTTACCAAGAGTTTAATTTGGGGTCAAAACACCAAGGCCTAACAGATTCATTAAGCAATATATTGTATTCTTGTTGTACTTGGAATGATTCGTAGAACAGAACTTCAAATTGTCACATTCTCTCTGGCAGTTGAAACTGAATTGCATCATAAAACTCTAATGAAATTAAAGAGTGTATGATCACTCAAAAAAAAAAAAAAGACACTGAGTATATCTGTGAGCCATACATGCAAAACAGCTTTTTCGTTAGAAAAGTAAAAATCGCCCACCTGGGCTTCTCTTTTAAAGAGGTGTAAGGCTGCTGTGTGTATGGATGTCACTATCACTATGAACTACATTATGATGTGAGACTATAATGTACCAATAAAAGTATTAAAAAAGAGGTCTAAGGTTGCCAGATATGGTGGCACATGCCTATAATCCCAGTACTTGGGAGGCTGAGACAGGAGGATCTCAGGTTCATGGCCAGTCTCAGCAACTTAGTAAGCCCCTCTGAAACTTAGTGAGAACCTGTTTCAAAATAAAAAATAAAAAGGGCTGCTGGGGGTACAGCCCAGAGGTAGAATGCCTTGGGTTCAATCCCCAGTGCCAATAAATAAATAAATAGGTGTAAGATGAATTGATAAGAGGTATTGGGAAGGAGATTGGGATGGAGGCTGTTAAAAGCTATTTTAAAAACAAAATTAAGTATATATATATATATATATATATATATTACATAAATTTACATGTATATATGTATATATAAATATAAGGTTAAAGAGTGAATTCTAAATCGGCATTCCCTACATTTCGGAATTTAATGGATAAATATAATTCGAAATACCATTATAGGATCAATGGACATTGTCCATCTGTGATGTGTGGGGAAAAGATGAAGACATTTAAAAAGCAAATTTGCACTTATACCACTTACTAATGGGGTAACACGGCAAACTTTGTAACAAAAAATGGAATATAATCTTAAAATAAAAGATCTTTCATGAAATCAATTTTATAAAAATCTTCCCCCGCACATTCTTCTTCTTGACATGTACCTACACAGGCTCGTGAACTCTCTTTTGTGAATCTCTGATTTAGATCCTTTACAGTTGGGATTTGGAGCCTTGATGAGCACATGGGAAAATCACCCTTTTGAGGACTGTCTGCTCTCTACCTCAGCAGCCTGACCTGCTACTTGTACAAGAGGGAAAACTGTCTGATGGAACCCTCGTGAGCACACCCATGTGAGGCTACTGGAGAAAAAAATACAGCATTTTCCTTGCCTAGGAACTGTTGCTTTAATTCTATTATAATAGCTACCTTTCACTTTGTAAAGCAAAGCTGCTTCCATCCAGGCAGAGGGGAAGGCTTTGGCATGAGGGAGAGATGTCAGTGAAGAGGATAAATGGGTCAGGAGCAAGACAGGTATTAGCTTCTCTTCGCATCTTGAGAAATATCATGATCTGGCTCAGGAAAGGACTTTATCTCTCACTCTGTGTAAAGTGTTTACACAAAGCCAATGCAATAAAATAAACTTTCAATTGTCCTTGTCAAAGGACTAAAACATTCATGTGGATGAATATGTAAACACTTTAAACATGTGCCTTACACTGATTTTGTACAATATAGCCCTGATCATGCTGAACAAAATATTATAGACACAATAGTCCATTTTTGGAAGCTCTTTTGAATGTTCTGTGATCACTTTTTAGACTACAGATTTTTGCAAATGAGAATTCACCTGGTGCCAAGCAGCATGTCTATTATGAATCTATCCCTCAAAATGTAGCTTTAGACTTGAGATGGATAGCTGTAAAAGTCTCCAAAATCATGTAAGTAACACAGAAAATCATCAGAATCTCAAACAGGCTGCTCAGACCAAAATGTTTTACATTACCTACTTGTGCCCATATTTGCCAGTCCCACTGTTTTATTGCTGGATGCACAGTCATAGCTGTCCACAGCACACCCAGTTTTAGTGCCTCTCAGATTCCCATCAGAGTACATTAAAATGGAGCCCGGGTGTGGTGCTGTGACTTGGATCAGCTCTCCATGGCTTCATGCATGAAGTATTTGAGCTTTCACACCCAGAATAGCTCACTCCCTTTTGATGCTCCCATTTTAAGATTCATAGCTGTGGGGTTAAAATCCATAGGAAGAGTTGATGGTACTCTCTGATTCATCAGGGAGAATTGCTTCTTTCCCTAGATACATGCCTACCCATGCTTTTAGAAGCACAATTTACAATGGTCAAATTATGGAACTAAACTAGGTATCTGTCAACAGAGGAATGGATAAAGAAAATGTGGTGTATATGCGCAATGAAATTCTACTCAACCATAAAAAAGAACAAAATATGTCATTTGCAGGAAAATGGATGGAACTAGGTAACACTGGGCTAAGTAAGATTAGTCAGTCTCAGAAAGTCAAGGGTGGTGTGTTTTCTCTCACATGGGGAAGCTAGAGAAAAAATAGGAAAGATATGGTACTTCAAATAATGCAGAGAGATCTGTAGAGTAGTTGAAGAGGACTGGCGTGGGGCGGGAGGAGGAGATTGGAGGGGCAAGAGGGGGGATTGAAGAAGGAAACAGTTCAAATTGTACTATGGTAATATGAGAAGGTATTACTACCAAGGGAGGAAGGGGAATGGGATGGGATGTGGAGAGAAATACCCAGCTGTGTGCATGTGTTTTTATTGCTTTGAACCTCATTATGATGTATAATTGCAATGCACTAATAAAATAATTTAATAAAAAGAATCTGGTAGGGTCTTTGAAGAACTTATGAGGCCTTTACCTTCTACTTCATCTTTTACAGGTAACTTCTGACAATGACATGGACGTATAAATAGATAGATGTGCCCAGTAATTCATACCATGACCAGTTAACCGAAAGAAGAAATTCATATCTTTTCCTTTCCCCCATAAAATTTTCCCCATTGAAATTTTCTGCTATAACTTGAAATTCTGTAATATTAACTGAAGAATATGAGTCTTTCTTATTTCTCTTTTTAGACATAAATTGAGTTTATTAAGATTTATTTTATATAGCTAAACATGAGAGAATGTAGTTATTGCCTTCCATTGTTATCCTTACTCACTAATGGGAATTGTGTTTTTTTTTAAATCAGATGTCTTTCCACATAGTTTGCTTACTTATTTGGAACTCTTCATTTACTGTTGTCAGATGCACTGAAATACATACTTAGGCCTTTTTTTGATAAGCAAATACTGCATCCGCCCCATCCCTTCTGTCATCCATCCTGTCATATATTTTGAGAAAGATGACATTAAATTAAATTTTTAACAAAGTAAAAGTAGTCTATATTTAACTCCATATGCTGGCAAGTAATTAAGTATCAAAGATACATCAAAGATGTCAGGAGAGTTCAATGCATATTTTTGTTAATGAATGACCACAAGAGAAGGAAAGATGTCCTTGCAAAAAGATTTTCATAGTGTTTTAAAATTATTTTTTCTTTTCTGGGAGAGAGAGCAATGGTGGTTAAAGGAATTGTTTTTAGATCTCTTTCTCTCAATTATTTCAGAAAGAAAATAAATTTTGAGTCATCACTTTAAAAATAAAAATAACCCAATATTGCCATATTTTACAATCATCATCTTGGTTTCCTTGTTGAATACTCAAAACTATTTTTTTCTGCTTAGAAGCATTTTGTTTGGTTGTTTATTTTAAGTGCCTCTTTTAGAAAGACAAGTACTCAAAATGTTTCAAATGTTACCTGAGGGATTCCCTCCTCAGATTTGGGGAGAATTCAAAATGACATCGAGTAAATCTCCTTGGCTATGTATGAAGCATAAAAGCTTACATTTTATTCTTAATATGCCTGAGTGCATTCAAAATAAAGCCTTTAACATTTCAAATGCATGAGATGGGAACTCACTCTTTATTATACTAAATCCCAAACTATGACTTTAGTCAGTGGGTACAAATTTGATGGCCCAAGAATTTTAAATCTCTGTAGTGTTACCTTGGCCACCACACTGAGAAAAGTATAATAGATTTAATTTATATTTAAAACATTCATGACATTTCATGTAATTAAGCAAAAGTAGTATATTGTATAATCCCCTCCTTTTTTTTGGTGCTAGGGATTTAACCCAGGGGTGTTCTACCTTTGAGCTATATCCCCAGACCTATTTTATTTATTATTTTGAAGCAGGGTCTTGCTAAGCTGCTGAGGCTGGCCTCGAACTTGTCTCAGCCTTACAAATACTGGGATTACAGGTGTGCACCACTTCACCTGGCTATTGTACAATCTTTAAGGGTATCTAAGGATGGAAAGAAGGTTGTTAGATGTATCTCAATTTTAAACATATATATTTATTATTCCATAAGTACATGAGAGGGTTATATGAGGTGAGTGCATTTCTGCATGTTTTTGGACTCCACATTTTCTTAGAGTGCTAGAATAATATTTTTTGCTTAAAATATTAATGATAATTTATTTAGGAAAAGGTCCCAATTTATAACTAATGTTATAATTTAAATTAATGTGTCTTAAAATGCAACTGACCTTTATCCAATAAATTATAAATGAGTTCATAACCACTGCTATGCTTCATGGCCATTTAAAAAGGATAGAAGCAAGTGCTGTGGGAAAATATGATTACTAACAAATTGCTTTGAAAACGGAATATTTTAATAATTTTGGGTTTCTCACCAAATGAATTATTGCCAGGGACCCTGGGTATTTCAAACTATGATATTGAAAATATTCCTAAAATCCGTTATCCTCCCAGGTGTCTGTTGTAGAATGAGCACCCAGTAAATATTTACTGAAAGTTGTGAGGAACTGATTCAAGCCCTAAATTGCATGCAAGGTTTTTCAATGCAAGGTCCTAAATTGCATGCAAGGTTCTTTCCAAACTATTTCACAAACAAGTTTGGAACTCCAATCCAAAACATATTTCACCAGTTAGAGACAATTTGTGAAATCCTATTTGTTTTTAGAACCTCCTCATCTCACCTTGTACCCTCAAAAGGGATGAGCAAAGTATACTACATGTCAGCCCATGTAGAGAAATTTTTCTTTTTTTCAGAAGGTTGTTCGTATCATCCTTTCAGAAGGAGACAGGTCATACTGAATGTTTAGTTTTATATTATTTTGAATATGTTAATTATAGATTACTCATAATGGTCAAATGCCACAGGATCATAAACCTCATGAGGACAAAAGCCATGTGAATTTTACTTATCAGCTTGCACATATCTGAGACAAATTAGAAACTTACTATATATATCTCAAACAAATCAATGACTAATGAATGCCAGGCAATAAGAAGGTATTGGCTCCTGATATTTATTAAACTAGGTTGTCCTAGGCAGGTTAAGGTACCTAAGCTAACTATAATGAAGGTCCTCACATTTGTAAGTGATAATCAGAGGGACTGCACTGAAAAATGATCGCAGTTCCTGGCCTATCAGTCTTGCAATACCGTGTTCCCTGCTAACAGGGAAGAAATGGTGAAGGGTGTTATTGTTAGAGGACTCCAGGGTCTACCGAGATTAATGACATCATCACCCTCTCCATTTACAAATCCGTTAACCCCTTGTTCACATAAAATGTGTATGCACTCCTTAAATATACCAACAAATAAGGATTTATGTTGACCCTATTAATCTAGTGGCACCTAAGAGTAGAATTAGACAATTTTGCTGGCAGTTATTCTGACTGCTGAACTCTTTGAAATACAATAATTGTAGATGCTTTTCCTTTATGTAAAAGCTATGAAGTGAGCTTCCTGACTATCCCTCAGCTAACACAGAGCTTTTTCAAGGCACGAACACCACTTCATCCTAATTGCTATTGTGTCTTTGTGTGGTTGGCACCGTCTCTGGCTTCTTGACTCATATGGATTATGTGAGAAGCAGATGTAAGGAAAGGCCTTTAAACCATCTGAGAGAAGGAAAGACAGGCAGTAAATCTAAAATACAAAATTAATTAGAAACTAATCCAGGAAGAGAATATAACTTGCTGACTTTATTGGCATCTTCAAAGTAGATTGGGTGATGGTAAAATTCCCTTTGAACAGCGAAATGAAGCAACAAATATAAATTCCATTTTAGTAATTATTTTCACTTAAAAATAACTCTCAGTTTCAGAGACAGCTACTTGCAGAGCAAAAAGTAAGCATAATAATGATCCAATGATGTGTTAATCCAAGGAAGAGGGAGTCTAGATAACACACAGAGGATCAGCGGAAACATCCACCTGTTTGTTCAAGAATTATTATATTGACCTTGACTTTCAGGCATATAGCAGTTACAGGCTGGCCTGCTCTGTAGCCCAGTTTCAATTTCTACCCATCCAGGCCCTATGGCCAGCTGATTTGCCTTCACCAATTAAGTAAGGAGAGAAAGCAAACCAGTCGCAAGATCCCTGAGGTGAAAGACATTTAAAAACATTTTTGAAACATATACAAGAATCTTCCTTTACCATTATTCAGGATCTTTCCATGACAACTTTTAAAAATGAACTTCTTATTTTGGTTTTTGAGACATAAAAACATGCTAGGTTTTTTTTTTTTTTAGTTAAAAAAGACTAACAGGAGTTGGAGTACAAATCATTCTCCATTGTCAAAACCATGAATGAGATATCATTTGAAAATATAAAATATAAATGTCAAAAAATTTATAGTGAGGATTGTCTTTTAAAAACCCCAAATCCATTCTTTTAATGCATATACAGAAAAATATGATTTTTAAAAAATATACTATCACTTACCCTGGCAGAGATTTTCTTTAAAAAGTTCAGGATCAGAAAACATTTGTGGCCCTTGTGTTGGTTTCTTGCAAATTTGGGGCTGTTTCTACTCACCTCACTCTCGCCACTGTCACAGATGAATCCCAAGAACTGACTGAAGACACACCTCCTCGCTGATGGAAACTTCTCTGATTTACTTATTTTCAGGAAATCATCATCTTCCTTTGAATCTTTTAGCAAACATGTACCACATCCTTTACCAGGATTTTCAATACAGATATGACTTGCAGATTTTGTCTCATTCTTTTTGAAATAAATAATAATAATAAAATAGCTGTAGGTTGCTGATGCACAACATATATGTCTATTTTCCAGAATTAGATTGGTGTTTGTGATAGTATTTTTTGTAATCACTAAATAAATGCAGCTGTATACAGTTTTCTACTGTCTGGAGGGTCCTTTTTTCTTCTTGGCCTGGAATATTCCTATTCAAATTTATTTTTTTTTAGTGCTGGGGATTTGAACCCAGGGCATTCTATCTCCAAGCTTCACCTCCAGACCTATTTCATTTTTCATTCTGAAACAGGATCTCACTAGTTTGCTGAGTCTCACTAAGTCCTTGAACCTGCGATCCTTCTGTCTCAGCCTCCCAAGTACAGGGATTACAGGCATGTGCTGCAGTGTCCGGCTCTTATTTTAAGAGCTAGCTCAAATGTGATCTCTTTTTGAAGCCTGTATGATTTCCACATGTAGAACATAGCTGTCCTGCCTGAGCAATCCCAGCACTCGATCTTTACAAGACAGCACTCTGCATTTTGTATTGTACTGACCTATTCTCCTGTCTACCTATGGTTGCCACAGAGTTCCTCCAAAACAGGATCATATTCATCTCTGAATCCTGAGTAGCTAGTATAGTGTTTAAAGTAGAGGCAAACGCTATTACTTGATAAAAGTGTTATTAGAAGAATGCTGGTCTTGGTGTAGCATGCTATGTAATGCTTCCTACATTTAATTGTCAATTTTAAAGACAGTGACAAAGAATCACTAATCCCTGGCCCCTTAGCATGGATTCCACCATTAGTGACAGCTTTGAAATGTTCCTACTTTATATTCTCCAAATGGGATCATGAAAATTGCTACCTATTTACCTTTGGTCTATAAGAATGCACTTTCTTCTTTGTAGAAGACAGTGAATAATTAACATCTCAACAAACAATGTGCATAAGAATGAGGTTAATATAGAATTTATTCCCAAAACCCAGGGAACACAGGAGGGTGGATTATGCTAATCAATCACCTGTGCTATATCTTTGAGAATGAATGCTAAAACATAGTAGTAACAATTTTTTAAGGTGATGTAACCACGGGTTTTTAACTTTGGGTCATTTGCACCGAAATGACCTACTTGTTTACTATAATATAAAAAAATCCTGCTGAGTGTGGTGGCACTCACCTGTAATTCCAGTACTTGGGAGGCTGAGACAGGAGGATCTCCAGTTCACAGACAGCCTAAACAACCTCATGAGACCTTCCATAACTTAGTGAGAATCTGTTTCCAAAAAATAAAATAAAATAAGGCTGGAGATATAGCTCAAATGTAGAATGTCTCTGGGTTCAATGCCCAGTACCACCAAAAAAAAAAAAAATTCCTTAAAACTAACACTATGATAGGAAATAAATTCTTTAATTTGCTTAAGTTACTGGAAGTTTTTGTGATATTTTAATATATGATTCAATAATTATTGCACTTATGATTTGAGAAAAAAAATTGAGTGGTAATTCTCAAAATATGTTTCCCAGACCAATACCAACATCATCACCTGGGAACTTATTAGCAATAAACATTCTCAGGCCTCTCCATGACCCACTGAGTCTGAAACTGGGATTGCTGGGCAACAATCTATGTTTTCAATAAGCCTTCTAGGTGGTTACAATGCACATTAAAGTTTGAGAACTACTGTTTTAATTTTGTTGAAATCTGAAAATCTGTAAGCAAATACTCTAGTTAGAAATTCTGAAAGTAAGGTAAAATGTAATACTTCAATCTCTGATATAAATATTTAATCATAGGATATTCTCACCTGTCTTTTTCTCTTTTCCTCTTTCATAGCTCTTTTTTGCTTCATTTGCCACATATGCCTGTGAGGTCTTTGAAGACAGGGTCTATTTCGTGCTCATTTTAATGTAGGTGGCATCTGAGTCTCATGACCATTTATTTCAGTTAGAAATAACCCTGTTGAAATTTATTATGATTTCTAGGATTATGTGTCTTCAGTTTGAATGATTCTTTACCAGATGGCACTAGCATTTCTTGTTGTTTTTTTTTTTTGTAAGATGAGACTGTTTTTCTAATTCTTCACCCAGCTCTTAGATTTGAGAAGGAGGAAAGCCTAAGTAGGTCGGTAACACGAATTGTGTGAAATGAAACAGAGAATTCAAGAAAAACACACAAAAACATTGTGTGAAATGAAACAGAGAATTCAGGAAAAACCAAGTAATGAAACAGAGAATTCAGGAAAAACCAATCCAGAGCATCTCAAACTGTGACCTATCTCTCAAACTCTTTTGTTTTGCAGTTTTTTTTTATTTATTCATCCTTTCCCAGAAACTCTTTAGTATTTAAGATATTCCTGTATTTTTTAATGACAGAAACTTAGGGATTTTTTTAAAAGCAAACAAATAATTAAATGATATTGAATTTCTAATTTAATGTTTGCATTTTATAAAAAAAAACTAAACTTGATCGTTTATTTTCATGATGTCTTATATTTAAAGGAAGTAGCAAGATTTATTGCTGAATAATATATTCATATGTGTGTGAGTATGTGAATCCCGTTGACCTTCCAGCCTCTTTGCAACTGTCTGAGGCCAATGTTTTGTTTGGGCCAGGAACAACAATCTTGGCCCAAGAGGTGGCATGCACACACACACACACACACACACACACACACACACACACACACGTATATATATGTATATATAAAATTGGATAAAG
>PVJS01001417.1:0-98350 GCA_004027185.1 Glis glis | reverse complement strand
ACTATAGCACATGATGTATGTATACAAACCTATAAGACTCAGTCACTATCCAGAGCATGAAAGGGAGGGAAGGGGGAGGGAATAGGGTGGGATTGGAGGGAGGGCTAAATGTGCAATGTGTGCATGTATGATGTTGATACCCTTGACATATATCAAAATGTATAATTACAATGCACCAATAAATGAACATAAAAAAAATAAAAGCAGTTTTAGATAAGCAAAAAAAAAAACAAGAAAGGAGACAAGTGAGGTCCATACAGTGTTCTGGGGGAGAATTTTTTATTATGCATGAAGATGGAAAGAACTGGGTGGATTGGAACATAGATCTTTCTTTACATATAAGTTATATGCTTTCTTTGCATATAAGTTATCTATGTTTTTAACATTAAATATATGTTTTTAACATTAAACATATATATATTTTACAAACTCTTGATCTTTCTTCCAGGCTTTATCCTCCTTCCACAAACTCCAAGATCACTTTAGTATATGAATGCCCAATGTAGTGAGTGTTGATGTGCATAAGTTATCACAGAAGGCACTCAAACATTTGATGTATAAGCAAAAGCATAACTCAACTAATTTTATTGTTTACTATTCCACATGTACTGAATTTATCTTAGGCTTGAAACCCTGGTGGAATTGTAATCCTCTCAGAGGAAAGAACTGTCTTATTTGGGAGACAAAGGGGTGTCATGATAGGACTTGGTACAGTGATTGACATATATATTGAATTTTTTTGCGGCACTAGGGAATGAACCCAGGGGCATTCTACCTCCGAGATACACTCCCAGCCTGATTTTTTATTCTTTATTTTGAAACAGGGTCTCACTAAGTTGTGAAGGGCCTCACTAAGTAGCTGAGACTGGCCGCGAACCTGAATCATCCTGTCTCAGACTCCTAAGCATTGGGATTACAAGCGTGCGCCACCATGCCCAGGTATATATTGAATTTTAATTTTAATTTTTCAAATAAATTAAAAGAGAAAATGCATTGATAATGGCAAATATTCAGTTAATCAAATATTTATTGAATGTCTATTATAGATTACTCCCCATACAAAAAGCCAAGTGTGATATGTTGATTTTGTTGTTTTTTATTGTTTTGTTTTTAATGTAACAGAACAGCAATACACTTCATGCAAAAGCAGAAGATTCAGGCTTGTTAAAAGTGAAGTTTTAGCTGGGAGTGGTGGCACATGCTTATAATTCCAGTACTTGGGAGGCTGAGACAGGAGGACTGCAGGTTTGAGAACAGCCTCAGCAAATAGTGAGTGAGACTCTCATCAACCTAGTGAGACCCTGTTTCAAACTAAACATAAAATAGGGCTGGGGGTGTAGCTCAGAGGTAGAATGCCCCTGGGCTCAATCCCCAGTACCACACACACAAAAAAAGTAAAGTTTTAAAGATTCATAGCCAGACATGGTAGTGCACACCTGCAATCCCAGTACTTGGGAGGCTGAGATGGGAGAATTGCAGGTTCAAGGCCAGCCTCAGCAACTTAGCAAGACTCTCAGCAACCAAATGAAACCCTGTTTTAAAATAAAAAATAGGACTTGGGGTATAGCTCAGAGGTAGAATGCCCCTGGGTTCAATCCCCAGTACCACAAAAAAGAAAAAGAGAAAAAAAGAAGAAAAGATTCATAAAAGTTGAGACTGAGGCTACATTATGAAGTACTTCAAAAAGTATTGGCCTTCATTTTGCAAGCAATGCTGAGAAGCTTCAAGAATGGACAAGTCTCATGAACAAAGTGTTAACTTGGAAACATTTATCTGGAGGGAGGGTCCAGGATTCACTAATAGTGGAAGACTGCAAAACCAGACAAGGCAGAAAGGAGCTATTTCAACTACCTCTGTATAAGGGAGAATAAAAGGTAACTGATATATTTTATTGCTTACATATGCTTAAGTGTCAAGAATAGCCAGAAATTATATATATACATATATATACTCTTGTTAATTCTTGGAAAAATAATATGGTAATTATTATTTCAATATTACTAGTAGAGAATTTGAACCTCAGAGAGCTTATGTGTTATCTAAATTCATTAATGTAGGTAAGAATAATGTCAATGAAGTGATACTTCATAGATGTGCACAGAGATTGGTGTTCGTAAGTGTGCAAGAGAGGAAGCTGAATTTATTTGCAAGCTCTTAATCGTGTAAGATTAGAAAAAGGGAGTTGTCATCTACTGGTTAGAACTAAAGCTAATAAACCAGTCTATTCTCCATTTATTTACTATACACCCTAGGTTAATTTTATGGATAACTGCCATTCTAATAAGATCCCTGCCCTTCTCAACAAACTTCATTTTGCCACATTTGTGCAAATGATCTGTGTTTGAAAATATCCAGGACATCCTCCAAAAACAATAATTTTCCACCACTGAGAGCAGAAGAATCGTTGTATTTTTCTTTCCTAGTTGAATATTCATGGAGAGTTTGGCTAACAAACTTAAGTTACAAAATTTTAGTACATATAATTTAGTATGAAAAACACAAGGAATTACAAACATTGCATAGAGTTTGTAAGATTATTGTTGCTGCTTCTATTGTTTTGCAAAAAGAAATTGCAAGTTTAGATCCAAATTGTAATTCATTATTTTTCTTTATCATGTTTTTAAACATCTTTGTATAAATTTCATTTTGTAGCATAAATCTCAGCCCACTATTTTTCCTTAAGGATTTGGCCAATGAAGTAAATGAATGCTTCTAGTTTTTTCCATGCTTTGTTCAGTTGAGGTTAAATTTCCCTGAAGCATAAATTATGTTTTATATGTGTCTATACATTTTTTCATCTATGACCACATTTTTTGCTTGTTATAACTCCAGTTGATAAGTAAGCAAGAATTGCTATCCCCATTGTGCACAGATAGGTTCCAAGTTCAAGGACCTCGCCTAAAGTTCCACAAATGGCTATTGGCAAATCAAGTCTCTGGATAACCTGTTTGTCCATCTTCTTCCACCTTAAACCAGGCAGCCTCTGAGGTTGGATTAATATTTTTCTCAATTAAATTTTTTCCCATTAATTACACTATTTTCCCAAGTACTAGATGAAGTAGCAAATAGCTGTCCATAACCCTAAAGAGGACAAGGGTGCAACCTGAGAGCAAGACAACAGGAGGCATCTTTCAGGCAACTGACAACTTGAGGCCAGGCCTCCATCTGCTGTGACAAATGGAAGAGGGACTGGGTAATTACCTCTGATGTGGAGCCCTGTAGACAGCTACTCTCCCTGGACCCCTCAAATCACTTTGTCCTTAGAAGCATTTCTTTCCTTCTCTTACCCTTACATTTTCTAACTAATTATACGGTAAATACTTCGAGGGCAGGGACAGGGGCTTCTGTGTCCCACAGAACTGAACGATTGGCTCAGTTGGTGCTAATGAGCACGTGGGTCATTTAGGGTCACACAGAGGAGAAGAAACATCACTATGCTGTACTGGAACCTGCTGAGGGTTCTTTATAAGTGCTACTCAGTAAGTGCAGATGTTCCTCAGTCTTTCCTTGACTTCTTAACAGTCCATACCAACCTGTCTAATTAGTTCCACCTTCTCCATGAAGTTTTCCCTGAATGTGCCAAGAGGATTTCCCAGTTTAATAGACTCCTTCAAGCTGTAGATAACTCCTTTTTAGCCCCAAACCATATCCTGCCTTTCACTGTTATTTAATTACATCTCTTCAATTAAAATGAAAGGCCAGAGGCTATACATTTCCCCCCTATTGATACCCCATTCTCTTTGCTTCTCTCCCCACTCCTGCCTCAGCCAAAAGAGGATTTGGCACAAAAGTGAGGTCTTATGTAAAATGGCAATATGAATGATTTTTATACATATGTTGGGATTTATCCATCCAAATAGCTGCCATTACCTTCAAAGTAGTTTCCCTGGACAGTTCAGCATAGTTCTTCCTTTAATGATTGCTCCTCTGCTAGGCAGCTTCATCTTTTAGGAGCTAGGTAGCTGACATTTACCTTATTTTTTGCCACCCCGTGTTTACCTTATTTTATGTTGAATAACTTAACCTCTTACCCCTTAACAATGAACCAGAAATATTTCTCTTGTTGTTGAAAATATTTATTCCAACTTGAGCATTCTGTTGGGATTATGAAGCTGAGGAAGATCAAGTGTTAGAAGGTAGCATGAATAAAACCAAAACATTAAGTATTCTCACATTCTTCACTTCCTGTGCAGAAAAGGTTTTTGCCCTTTGGGGCTCCCAGAGCAGTGGGGAACCCATCAGAGCACACCTCCCTCCCTGCAGCTGTCAGCTGCCCTGACTCTTCCTGCCCTACTGGACCATGAGCTCTAGCTGAACAGTAAACAGGACTACTCATCTTTCTCTGCCTGAAGAACTAGCTTAATAAATAACTTAATAAAGCTGAACTCAATCTATTAAGTATTTAAAAACTGTTTCCCATTGCACTCATAAAGGAAGTTGGGGAAGGGACGAAGCAGTGTGTATTTGAGAAGCCAGTAAGGTTTCATGGCTCACTAAGGACCTAATAGAGAACTTCACAGATGAGAAAAAGGTAAGTGGAGGAGGAAGAGGGGAGTCATAGAGGACCGCACCCTCAAAATATTGACACATCATCTATCCAACATCAACAAGAAGACTGAGGCATATTACATTATCGCTACCCTATGTAAATCCCAGTCATTCTATGAAGATTTTTTCAAGCAAGATATTGTCTCCATTTGGTGAAAGTGTTTCAATGTAAAGATTACCATGGCTTTGAAAGGAGGCAGTGAGGGGTGCTGAACATGGCACTGAGTTCTGTGGCCTTGAGAAATCAGACATACTTTCCAGCCTCCCTTTCCTCATATTTAAAATGGAATTAATGCTGGGTGTGGTGGCACACACAGGTAATCCCAGTACTTGAGAGGCTGAGACAAGAGGGTCGCAGGTTCGTGGCCAGCCTCGGCAACTTAGTGAGGTTCTCAGCAACTGAGTGAGACCCTGTTTCCAAATAAAAAATAAAAAAGGGTTGAGGGTCTAGCTCAGAGATAGAATACCCTAGGTTCAATCCCTAGCACCATCAAAAGAAAAAAAAATGGAATTAATGATGTTTGTCCTGCCTCTCTTAGGGTGAAGATGAAACAATATATGTGAAATACTGTGAAAAGCACTGAGACGAGTGTAAGGAATCATTATCTAATTGGAAGAGACTGCAGCTCTCTGAAGATGAGCACAGCACCCATGTGAGTTACTTCCTTTCAACCCACTCCCTCCCAGAGCCAAAGCTTCCATATGAGAAGGCACCAGTTAAGTGTAATCAAGCTAGACCAACAGTGGCTCTCTTTCTCTTTCACCTTCCAGGATCTGGGATCCAAGAAATGCTCAGATAAAAGTAACTTGAAATTATTTACTTAGAGCAACTCTGTCTCTCTTTAATGGTATAAGAAACACATTTTTAATCGTCACTGTTTCTCAATGTTGAATGCAGAAAGTGGGCTTGTTTCATAAAATTTGATGAATGAGTGAAGCTACAAACCAACAAAGACTTGGAACTTATTCATTAATTAGTTTAGTGATTTATACCAAGAACGTATCCAGGTCATTTAGGAAATGGCTCCTCTTCCTTGTGATTTAGATCTGCTAGTTAATTGGTTTCTCTGCCTGGCTGATTGTCAGTCGAGACACCTGCATTGCTGATAGTCAGCATGTCCATAAACAGAGCAAAGTTATTAATTTAATTTGCATCAGTTGGTGGGTGATGTGAGGGAACTAGCCTATGGGCCCACGGTCCCCTTGGGTTTGTTTTCTGGGTTGCCATCTCAGAGGAACCCAGGCTGTGAGTGTCCACACAATACCTCCACCCCTGAGCTATCTGGGCTGTGTACACAAACAACTCATTGATCCTGTACCAAGTATCAATAGTTTGACTGAATTTCTGGTTGTCTCATGGAATTGAATGGTTGATGAACTTCGATTGGATGATCCAATAATGCTACGGAGACAGTGCATTTTGCTAGAGAATATGTATTTCTTTCCCTGAAAAGACTGATTAGTTTTAATCGCCTTTGCACAAATAATCAGCTCAGGTTGACATTGAAAAAAGATTGCTTTAGGACCAAGGGATGTGGATGCACTCTTTTCTAGTCCCACCTGTCCCCTTACGTCATCATTTGGCCATAGGAGATGCATGAGTCCCAACACCCTACCTTTGCTCCCCATCACCAGGCTCTACCTCGCCTCTCACTTCCAGCCTCAATGATATTACTTGTCAATGAAACATTTAGGCCAGGAGATCTCATGTTTGTGTTTTGTGGCCTTCGTATGACATACTCGTACTGGTCCTCCTCTCTGTAGAATCCTTGCTTGCAGTGACTTCAAGTATCTAAGTAGCTGTGACTCATTCTGTGACATATAGATTTCATCTGAGAAGAATGAAGACAGGGAAGGGTACCAAAGGGAACAGACACTTGAGCTTCATATTGAACTATGGGTTGAAGTGAGACTGGGGAAGAAGTAGGGTATAAAAGGGAGGGTTTCTAGCACAGGTGGAATTATAATGAAAGGTATGGAAATAGGAGGAATTGCAATTCTTCCATGGAAGTGGATGTTGCTCACTTTTCCTGGAGTGTAACCTGGGAGAAGAGATATGGCAATCATTGGATATTTAGGTAGTACCTATGGCGTGATGTCTCTCTTATTTAATAGACAACAAACTCTGCTATCTTGCCATACTTGTTTGAAGTGATGACAACGATCCTTATAATGGAGCTTACGTTCCTAAGCCTAGGAGCTTCTGCTGGCTCCAGCTCCAGAGTCCATGCCAATGAGCAATGTGGTTGGAAGGGAAAGGAAGTTCCTGTCACCACTAGAGCACCAGGAAGCGGGCAGAGCACTCTAGGAGAAGTGCTGAGGGCCCAAGTGAAGGCAGTGAGGTGGGTATGGGAAGGGAATTATTTACTTGGCATAGCCATTACTTGAGAAACCAAGGACACAAGCCTCCACCCCTGTTTCCACAGGGCAGCACTGTTCTCCTGTGTTAATTTGGGATCATGGTAAATTAGAGTATATTTTACTTTATTTACTTTTTAGACTAAGATTTGCAAAACATGTCAGAGCTGCACACCAATTAATGAACCCCTGCACCTGGGCTGAAGTTTTATGAGACGCTGCATGAGGTCTGATGGCCTAACAGACAAAGGGAAGGCTCCAGGGCCACAGTGGGTTCCTCAGTGGCCAATGTCCTGGGCAAAGTGATTTCCTTGCTCCACAGCCACCCATCTCACAATTAATTGTGTGTCCTGAAAACTGGCTTGTTCCCCTGGCTTTTACCAGCCACGTTGTGTGCAGGTAAAAGAACACACTGTGTGCAACAACATGGCATAAGACAAAGGACAGGAGATAATGAAGGAAAGCAACTTCCTCTAGAGACCCTGCCTGTTAACTTACCAGCCCTGTGACTGTGGCTGAATCCTGGCAACTTTCTACATCTGAGCAAATACTAATACTTTCTACAATATAGTGACTAGTAATACATTCTACATAATGAAGATTCAATATCAGGGGCTGAGGTTACGGTTCAGTGGCAGCGCACTTGCCTGGCAAGTGTGACACCCTGCGTTCAATCCCAGCACCACACCACACATACAAACATGAGCATGTGAGAACATGCACACGTGCACACCCGCGCGAATAAAAATCAAAACAAAAGAGAAAAGCTCAACAGCTACTTTAAAGAGTTGGCAAACAAGGTTAACCTGAGGGCCCAGGAAACAAGGTTGTTCTTACACATGCTTATTTGTGTTACTGTTATGTAAGTACAATATGGCGTTTTAATTAGCTATTGCTGTTCAACAAACCACCCTGATATTTAGAGGCTTAAACTAACATTTAGCATTTCCCTCCATTCTGTGGGCTGGCAATCTGAGTGGTTTTAGTTTTGTAGGTCCCAATCAGTTCTGTGACTACGGATATCTCATGACTTGTTGGAAGTTGGTGCCAGCTCCCATTTGTTGTGCCTCCGTCATGAGACTTTTCATCCTCCAGTAGTCTAGACAAGATTTCTTGAGAACATGGAGCTCTTAGAGGTCCAAGAGTGAAAGCAGAAGCCATGAGGTCTCTTAAGGTCTAGCCTCAGAAGTCACATAGCATCACTCTGCCACATTCTATTAGTCAAAGCAAATCATAAGGTCATTTCAGGCCCAAAATGGGAAGGGAAAATATGTTCTATGGTTTGATGGGAGATTGGAGAATAATCTACCACATATGAATATAATAAAAACAACATCATGGTCTAAAGTTTCCTCTAGAGCCAGAACCAGACATGGAACTCAAGAAAAATCAAGGTCTAGGACCAGCAACTTTTATGTTTATGTGTGTGGGGGATTGAACCCAAGGACACTGTACCACTGAGCTACACCCCCAGACCTTTGTATTTTTTTATTTTGAGAAAGGATATCACTAAGTTGCCCAAACTGGCCTCAAACCTGTACTCCTCCTGCCTCAGTGTCCTAAGTTGCTCACATGACAGGCATGGGCCATCCCAAGTGGCACATTTGTCATATCTTAAAAGTAATATATGAGCCTGGCATGGGGGCACACATCTGTAATCCCAGTATTTGGAAGGTTGAGACAGGAGGGCTACAGGTTTGAGGCCAGCCTCAGCAACTTAGCAAGGCTCTTAGTAACTTAGTGAGACCCTGTTTCCAAATAAAAATAAAATAGGGCTGGGGGTATTGTTCAGAGGTAAAATGCACCTGGGTTCAATCCCTAGCACCACAGTAAATAAATAAATGTAATATATACCCATTATGGAAGACATTTAAAGGTAGAGAGAAGGAATTAAAGTACCCATATCCATACCACCAGAGGTATCGTCTAGACATATTTTTCTCCTGATAGTATGGAAACTTTGTACATGCCTCCCAGCAACTGCTCCACTCTACTCCATTTTCTTAGTGGTAGAAACAGATCTTAGAAGGATGTTGAAAGATAATCATAGAACAGGTCAGTGTTTCTTGAAGTGCATTCATAGGCTGTTATAGTTAGATATAAAATGTCCCCTTAAGAGCCCATTTATTAATATTCAGGGTTGGTATAGTTCAGTCATGAGGGTTGTAATCCCAGCAGTGGGTAAAACCATTGTAATGAATTTATTTGGGGTGTGGCCTAGGCCAGTAGGCTGTGGCTAGAGGGAGTGGAGCCTTGGGGTGCAGCCTTGGGGATTATAGGTGGTTTCTCCTTCCCCTACTCGCTCTTTCTTGCTTCCGGCCTCCGTGATGTGAGGAACACGGCACATGTGCTGTCCCTCTGTCCGCCTCCCACCGCCATGCGCTGAGATCGGCAGTCCGCAGCCACACATGGACTGAGCCTGAAACCATAAGAAAATAAGTCTTCATTCCTCTAAGTTACATGGTCAGTCTTTTAGATTATATCTTCAAGAATACTGACCAGAACATGTGCTCTATGATTTGACACATCTATGCTGATTAATAGGTGCTTCATGTTAATTGCGTCATGTGGTCTAACAAGTTTGAGAAACACTACGTTTGACAAAAAAATAAGTATATTTATTACTGAGTCTGCAATGAACAATATACACTGTGTCTTCTTAAGACACAGAGACCATGAAGCAGTTCTCAAGTGAAGTTTGGGCATAGGACTCCCCTCACACTCGGCATTCCATTTGGCTTGCTTTATGAGTATGTTAGGAAATGCTGAAATAAAAATCAAGAGAAACAAACTCTGTGGCCAGTTCTGGCTCTACCACTTATTCAATATTTGGCCTTTGTTATCTATTGCTGTGTAACAAATTACCTCATCACTTAGCGACTTGAAATATCCCTTAGTATGGCATAGTTTCTGCATGGATCAAGAATCCAGGAATGGCTCCGCTGGAGTCTCAGGGGTGAGGTCAAGGTCTCTCATAGGGCTGCAGGAGAGGTGTTGGTTAAGGTAAGGTTACAGTCATCTCAGGCCTCAACTGCAAAGAAGCTCTCTCCAGGCTCACTCAGGATTCAGTTCCTTCTGGATTGTTGGGCTGAGGGCCTCAGTTTCTCACTGGCTGCAAGTTGGAAGTTCCTCTCAGGTCTTTGCCATGTGGGAATCTACACCTGGCCTCCTCATAGCAAACTCACTGGAAGATCCAGAGGGAAAGCTAGAGAGCAAACAAGAGGGAAGTCACAGCAGTTATAACCTAATCTCAGAATGGCTTCCCATCATGCTTACCATATTCTATATGTTAGAAGCAGGTCAGTAGGTACAGCCCACACTCAGAGAAGGAGACCATAGAAGGGCATGACTGTTTGGAGGCAGGGAGCACTGGAGGCCATTAAGAAGCAGTTTGTCACAATTATTAATAAAAATCACAGGATCTTTAACCTGAGATAACTTTAGAAAATTATCTGATTGCAAAATTGAAAGATAAGAGAACTAATATCTCAAAGAGCTAAATGTATTTTCCCAGATGACACAGCCTCAGATGGTAGGAACTTTCTTTCTTTCTTTCTTTCTTTTTTTTCTTTAGAATTGGGGATTGTACTCAAAGCCTTGAGCTACATTCCCAGATCTTTTTATTATATTTTAAAACAGTCTTCCTAAGTTACCCAGACTGGCCTCAAACTTGTGATCATCCTGCCTTAGCCTCCCCAGTAGCTGGGATTACAGATATGTATCACCATGCCCCATTTAGTAGCAACTTCTGAATCTTGGCTTGGTGATTTTTTCACTATAGCAACTGCCACAGTGTCTAGCTCTGTAAAATGGGATGATCCCTGGTCTACTTTCCTCACCCTAGAAACCGTTGAGGACACAACACAATAAAAAAAGACAATACTTTAAAAAGCACAAATAATGGCTATTTAAATTAAAATTCAAATCCTTATTATTCCTATGAATGATGTTAGGCTTAAGACCAAATATGTAAGATAACATTTCCTCTACTCCTCTTTTTCACTTCTTTAGTGATGTTCTTATCAACTTTGGGTAAACATGCACTTCCTGCTGAGGGAGCCTACAAAGCCAGAGAGTTTTCCTACTCAATTTCAGTGGCGGTTAGTAAGCCTTTCCGTTCCTAATGCATTGCATGGGCACTAAGAATCGTGAGTTCCACCCTGTGAAGTTCTCTCTGATGAGTGGCAATGCCTATTCCACATAAAAAAAAAAAAAAGATGCTTCTTTCTTAAGTAGCCTTCATGTGAAAAGAATGGATCTAGGATACTGTAGAGATCCAAACATTGTGTCACTCACCTATCTAAATCCTACCTATCACACAAGACAGAGAAGAGGTCACAACCTCTGGAGTGGGGGGTCCTCCATGATCCTCACCACTGCAGTATTTTCATATCCACCTGGAACCTTGCCTCACTTAAACATGGAGCTACCAGTGCTGAGCAGCCACTCTGTGCTGGTCAGTCTTTCAAGCATTTTCTATGGATCCTCTTTGATTTTCAAATACACACACTCAAGTGTACAGATGAATAAATGAGACTACATTAGGTTAAGTCCCTTGGCTAATTTCATAATCAGCATCAGATTCAGGAATCAACCCAAGGTCTGTCTGACTCCAAAGCCCAAACTTACTCATGTTCTTCCTCATGTCACCATGAGTTGCTAGATTTTTAACTATTCTCCAGCAGTTAGAGGGACAGTATTTGCCTTCTCTATAACTTTGGTGCCTGGCACAATGTTGGAATTAGTATCAGCTCACTATAAATGTGCATTGCCCTTTTTAGGTCTACGTATCATTTTACCATCCTCTCAAGATCCTCAAAAGCAGCATCTTGCCTTGTACTCCACTCAGGAACTAGGAAAAGCATGCCAATGGATTACAGACATGTTTAGTTCTCTTCACCCTCTGTGTCATCTCCCCTGTGTCTGGCAAGTGACTCCAAAAGGCAACAGCACAAGTTCTGTGACTGGATTTAGCAAAGATTATTTTGCCTGAGATTAGACATCTAATCCAAGTTATTCCATCTGTGCCCCTCAGGGGATGGCTCCATGCCACACCATTATTGAAGAAAGAATGAGACGGACATCCCAATGCAGCTATCTGCACGCAGAGGGTGGTACCTCACACCAAAGACTTCCTTTAATTCATCCTAAGTCATCTCCCTCAGGCTTTGAGGCCACCTGTTCTTTATGTTCCTGGTTGGAGCCAGATCACGCCCACCTGTGAAGACAGAAGAGGAAGTCGGGAACTTCTGGATGGTCTTTACATTTCCCTGAGGCCTATTGTTCCAAAACATGTCTAAGAGTCTGACAGAGTAACATTAGAGTCTCCTCAGGCTGCCCATATTTTAGCCTTATCTCAGCCTTAAACATTAACATAGCTCAATTACATATACAATTAAAGTGTTCGTGTATAGAACTTTCTCTCACAAGCCCCAAAATCATAATCAGGCATTATTCTGTCAGTTCATGTTGCCAGCAAAAGTCTGCTTGATGTTTTCCCAGACTTCTCTCCTATTCACTCCACCTCGTGTCTAACTTCTTGGCTCCTTACACTTGCTTTCTTCCTTCCTGAGGTAATTGAGAACAGGAATCTCCCTGTCACGTTAGTTCCTCGCTCTTTTTGCCAAATGTTCATTTTGCTTATTTATTGGGCTCATGCATGTCCCCAGAGTTTACAATAATCCAGAGTGTCCCTGAATTCAGATTTAGTATTTCCTTTGTCACCACATTCATCTCTCTATTACTGTCAAAGTTTTAACAGTATGCCTCGGTGCCAGAAAATATAAGGTTTATCTCACAGCTGAGGTGCAAATAGGATATTCCTCGAAATACCTTGCCCTTCATCCAGGAGCAGTAAAAGACCAAAAAAAGTATTCTGGTTAACTTAATGTCAGCCTCCCAGCTCCAGCTGTGCTGTCTATAGTTATGATAACAACCATCCTCTGCATCCTTAAAGCCCAGTCAAAGATTTACTGCATGCACATAAGGTTATGATAATACTTAATCCTCTTTGTGTACATTTTCAAGAGTACTTAGTTATTTGAAGTAAGATATGAAAAGTGGTTTTACATTAGTCAACATTGACATTAAAAAACACTTGCTTATTGAAAATTACCCAAATGTATGTAAAAAAGAAGTCAAATCACAAAAACTCCAAGACTGAAGACAGTCAGAAACCAAGAACACAGCAGAAGGGGTGGCCTCTGGGTCCCTCCTGCTGCTTGAACGCTCTGCTCTGAGACCACTCAGTCTTTCCTTTAGCACCCAAGTCTCTCGTTTCATTCCACAAGGAGGATCCTCCCTGAACCTTCACATCGATGTCCAACAGCAGCAGACTCTGGGGGTATTTGAGGTTCGGTGCAGGACAGGACCACTGTGTCCTCATCACACGAATCATGTTTCTTCCCTGGACCAGATTCTTCCCCCTGGACTTTTTATCAAAGAGCATGCTCTAGTAGTTGCTGAGCATCTTTAAATTCAAAGCATAGCTAAATATATAATTTTTTTTAATTGCAAAGATGTAGAGGAAATACAGTTTTAAAAACTTCAAAGCTTTGAAGAGGGGCTGGGAATGTACCTCAGTGGTAGAGCACTTACAGAGAAGGCCCTGGGTTCAATCCCCAGTACTGAAAAAGAAAGCTGTGAAGAAAATGAAAAGTAAACAATTGTTTTTATTTCCACATACATTCTAGACTTAAAGCCACTTGGTTAGTTTAAGAATGCATAATTGATTATTTAACACTTGAAACACTTATACGCTTCTCTGTTGTGGGATATAAAATGACACAAAGGCTCCCCAGATAACTTAAGGAAAATGAAATTATGTTTAAAAAGAGAATGGAGAATACTGGGTCTTAAAAAATAAACTAGGTAACTAAATATTCTTTGGGTGACTGTTATAATGTCATATTTTACTTCTAGACCTTCCTGTCTCCATAAACAGCAATCTATTGGATCATAGATAAGGCAGTTCAACTAGACATAAAACAATTTCAGCAAAATGTATTCCTTTGTACTCAGTATATCATTAAGTTTCATAGTTCAGGGGCAGGGAGAGACAAGTACTGATTCACAGAGCAAATAAGGAAAGAGTTAAGAAAAAATATTTGACCTATGATACTAAGTTCTAACCTATTTGTTTGTTTGTTTTACCATTTATTCACTTTGCTTGAAGAAAGTCTATTGGACTCTCTAAGTGACAGTTTCTCATCTAAAAACAGAACTAACAATATCTTCAATATCTTTCTTCCTTTTTTTTCTTTTTTTCTTTTTGGAAGTACAGAGGATTGAATCCAATGGCACTGTACCACTGAGCTACTTCCCCGGGCTTTTTGCTTTTATTTTGAGACAGAGCCTTCCTAAGTTGTCCAGGCTGGCCTGGAACTTATGATCCTCCTACCTCAGCCTCCCATGTAGCTGGGATTACAGGCATGCAACAGTGCATGACAGTATCTCTCTTATTTGCTTTACAACATTTTTATGAGACTCAAATAAAGATAAAGGGGACTAGTAGAATCTACTAGTCCATTAGTGACTAGTAGAATCTACTCTTTAAATTACTCATCTTTAGGAATCTTGATTAAATTACAGTTCTTCCATCACACTGTCCATAGTAATTAGTAAGTATCAATTCCATTCAAATTTTCAGCAGCTTGTGTGTCTCGCCAATACTGGCTTACATGATTTCATTCTAAGCATAAGTTAGGGAGAAGGCTTTTAACCACAGCCCCCAATAGCCAGCAGGACTACAACATGAGCAGAGTTCAGCACAACAGATGACAGATTTTATTTCAATACGCAACATCATGGCATCTGTTAAAATGGACAGTTTTGTATGTTCTTTTCAGTCTTTACATCTTTTATTCATTTTTCTTGCTTTATCATGCTGGTTGGGACTGTTAGTAAAGTGTTGAATCAAACTGTGAATGGATGATATACTTACTCCTTGCTTTTCCATGATGTTTTTGAAGGTTATAGAACAAAACTCCCTTCAATTTAGGGTGTCTGAGGTTTCTTCTTGATTAAATTTGGGTTATGCCTTTTGGCAAGAATATTGCCAAAGTGACATTTTGTTCTTTTCAGAACATGATGTAAGAAGACACAAGATACTATCCGTGATGTCGATTTCAATCATCTGTTTAAGATGGTGTCTGCCAGGTTTTCCAATGTAAAGTTATTATGTTTCCACATGAAGTTAATAAATATTGTTAAGTATTTTGAGAATGTGTAAAAATTCCTGTTAACCCTCAAAGTTTAACCTACTATCTTAATCCTTTTTTTTTTGCAGTACTGGGGATTGAACCCCTAGTACTGCATTCTACTTCAGAGCTAAACCCCCAGCCTTTGTTCTTTATTTTGAAACAGGGTCTCATTAAGTTGCAGAGGCCTCACTAAGTAGCTGAGGCTGACTGCAAACCTGGATCCTCTGGTCTCAGCCTCCCAAGTACTGGGATTACAAGCATGTGCCACCATGCCCAGCTTTTAATCCATTATTGATTCTGGCCTCAATCAATTATTATGATGGTTGCCAAATAGTAATTTCCTAAGTTAATCTTTTTTCCTACATTTAATCATTGGCTTTCTACTGTAAGGATGGAATTTAACACTTTATTATGTATTCATCTTATGGCAATATAACTAATAGATTCTTGTTTTATTCAGTTACCATTATTTGCAATCATTATTAATTTTGAGTTTAAATTGATCCAGATTTGGCCAGTGGGAAGTGCTTCAAATTGACTCTTGTCTTTTTGATATGTCATCATTGTGTTTGAGCACTTTTTACTTTCTTGCCACAAGTTGTTCAGGCTTATTTTCTACTTCTCCGGTTCTGGAATTGGCCATTTTTTCTATGGAGTCCTGGTTGCTGTTAGTGGAGAACAGTACTAGATACAAACTTTGGGGTTAGGTATAGTTATTCTTACTTACAGTTTTTTTTATGTTCATCTCATCTGAAAATCTAATTCTTTTGTTGAAATATTATTCCACTCACATTAAATCTTATTGTCATCTCAATTTGTCCTGCCCAATTTTCGTTCCTTTTTCTACTCCTTTCTTACCTTCTTTGAATTATTCATTACTTCTCATTTCATATATCTTCTCTTACTTTGTTATTCATTCTCTTATTATTATTTTAGAGGTTATCATATGCATCTTTCTCTTATTACTATATACTATAAAGAGACCTTACAAAACTTTAATGGAGTCCTCTCTCTCCTATGTTACTATTGTCATGAATTTTCAATACAACTATATTTCAAGCCACACAAGATATTCTTATTGTTTTACACAGTAAATATTTAGTTAGATTTACCTACATACTTACCCTTTCTCGTGTACTTTATTTCTCTTTACAAGCATTTTTCTTTTGAGTGAAAAACTTCCTGTAGTATTTCTTAGTACAGGTCTGCTGGCAATACATTATCAAAGATTTTGTTTGCCTAAAAGGATTTTCATTTCACATTCAATTTTTAAGGATTTTTGATGGAAATAGAATTCTATCCTGAGAATTTTTTTCTTTCAGATGTTATTCTGCTGTTTTTCTGAAGTATATTCTTTATCTCTCTCTCTCTCTCTCTCTCTCTCTCTCTCTCTCTGTACTTTGAAGATGGCTGTGTTCAGTGTCTACCTACTTCGAAATTTTTCATTGATTTTTAGTTTTCTGCAGTTTTACTGTGATGAACCAAGAGTTACAAGTAGAATGTCCCCATAAACAGTGAAGTCCTAACCTCAGTATCTCAGAATGTGGCTTCCTTTGGACAATGGTCTTTACTGGTATAATCAAGTCAAAAATTAGGGTTATTAGCGTGAACCCTAATCCAATATTAGTGTCCTTATAAAAAGGAGAAATTTAGACACAGAGAAGGATAACCAAGACATCCATGTTATGATGCTAGATGCAAGAAAGAGCAAGTGTGCCAGAAAGAGCTTGATTTTATAACAAAGCCACTCCTTTGATAACCCATTAATCCATAAATTGTCCCAAAAGAGCTTCATCCAAATTCCATTAACATATGACTTAGTGGATAAGTTTACAACACATAGAACTTCCAAGAATAGCAGTATAGTTTTCCTTGACTCTTGTACTGGCCAGTGCACCATCAGTGCAAGGTAATTATCTTACTTGGGGACTAGAATTTAATGTCTTTGGCAAACTCAGGGAAATTTCTAGACATTTTCTTCTTTTTACATATTGATTTTGTCCTATTCTTTCTTTTTTCTCTCATTCTAAAAAGCCAGTGTATGTAATACTTCTTCACCATAATTCATCTATCTCATACTTTTTGTTCTTTGTGCACTTCAATTGGGTATTTTCTAATAATCTATCTCTAACTCACTAATTCTCTAGTCTGTTGCATCTACTGTTAAAATGTATCGATCTACTCAATTCTTAATTTTAGTTACTATACTTTTCAATTCTAAGATTTCCTTTTTATTCTGTTTTGTAGATTCCAGTTGTCTGTCTAAATTATACCTTGAATATATTCATCATAATTATTTTAGGTCTAAATCTACCAATTCCAACCCATGATTCTCAATTATCTATTTTTTCTCTTGCTTTTTAGTAATTCAGTCTTGTTTCCTGCCTTAGCTGATAGCTTTTGATTGAATGCTGGATATGTTTTATACAAAATACAGTAATATCACATGATATTGTTTTTCTTCAGATAGAGTATTGGCATATAAGCTTGATGCATCAGGGACTGGCCTATTTCAAGCCAGCCTTTCCTTCTTGGGTAATGGGCTTTCGGGTGCCTCATTGTAAAGCCTGGGTTGTTTGTTCACTACGGCCTCTTTTCTTGATGTGCTCTGAATGCCAAAGCTTGATTCTCTAGTACCACAAGACTGCCAAACTCTGCTAAATGTTTGGCCTCTGAGCAGCAGCTCTTTGCATTATTGGAGAGTAATGCCTGACACATGCACTGCTTTGGAGTAAACAAATGTCTCAAGGGGAAATTGTGCAAAAAAATTTCAAGTTTACCTCCCTGTGGTTTCCTTTTCTGCGGGATCTTTCCCCCTTAAATCAGGCTGTCTTGACATCTCTGACTCCAAGTTTGGTCTCCCTAGACCTGTGAGTTTGCCAAAAGCTCTAGGCTGACACTTTCTGGTTGGCCTCGGTGCCATATGTGAATCATCAAGGCCCTGAGAGGAAAAGCAGCCATAAATGCCAAGCTCAGTTCAATGCAACTCACTTCTCTTCGGGGTCTTGGACCTTAGTGCCTGGTAGCTCTAGTTGTTTTCTAATACTTTGAAAGAGCTCATTTGCTTCCCTCCCCTCAAACTTCAATCTAACTCATTGGTTTCTTGGTGGAGGATTTGTCCTGATATCAGCAATTCCATCATAGTGTTACAAGTGTTACAAGTATTTCCAATTTTTACTAACTCCTATAACAATGTAAATGATCATTTCTGCTTTGCTCATCCCATAGGAAGATCCAAATGTACTTTGACCTAGAGAAAGAAAAAGTAGTAGGAGAGGAAGTTTATTAATAAATTTGGCAATTTACTTGCCAAATATTTACCAAGTACCCAATGTCTAGTAGGCATTGTTCAGTAAAAGAGAAAAAAGTAGGCAGGGGCAAAGGAAAGGAGGAAGAGAGAGAAAAAGAGAGGTCCACCATTCTTTGAGGAAGGCTTCACTCTAGAGAATTTAAATACATTGGGAAGCAAATTTAAAAAAAACTATCAGATCACTGGTACTCAGAGAATTAAAATAAGCTGGTAATGACTACTTTAGATTAAGGGGGAAAGAAGAAAAGGCTTTGAGGAGACAAAATTAAAACTAAGAGCCAAATGATGAGACGAGAGCAATTATTTGGAGACCAAATGGAATAACAATCCAAATAAGGAAAATAGCTAATGCAAACGTGAACCTCAACACAGAAATGAGTGGGGTGAACACAATATTAATATTGACAACTTTTTCTTTCTCCACTTTCTGGTGCCCCACCTGTCCTTTCTTTTTTTTTTTTTTCTTTTTGCGGTACCGGGGATTGAACCCAGGGGTGTTCTACCTCCGCGCTACACCCCAGGCATTTTTTTATACTTTATTTTGAAACCGGGTCTCACGAAGTTGCGGAGGGCCTCACTAGGTAGAGACAGAGAGAGAGAGAGAGAGAGAGAGAGAGAGAGAGACGGGGAGAGAGAGAGAGAAAGAGAGAGAGAGAGAGAGAGAGCTGAGGCTGGCTGCGAACCCTGATCCTCCGGTCTCCACCTCCCAAAGTACCGGGATTACAAGCGTGCGCCCTCAAACCCAGCCTGTCCTTTCTATTGGAGACATTAACAGGAAGCTGGTTGGCAAAGGAGACTGGGAAATGTAGTTTGCAGCCTCTTAGCCCCAGCAATATGAAGTAGAGTATAGAAGAGTGAAGATGGTCTGAGAAGCAACAGTTGAAAACTAAGAAAGTCTATCCTTTGGGTCACTCTTAATTTTCTATGCATATTTAAACTTCTAAATAACAACAATAACATCATGTTTATCCCACATAAGATGTGACCATTCTTTATGCACACAATCTTCCCCTTTTCCATGAAAAAGGTCGATACAAAGTCTCAGAAGTCATTGTTTCCATTTTCAGGTGATATTCATGTTATTTATAGTTAAGTCACAATCTGAATTTACTCTGTAACCTAAAGAGGCTGAGTTTTAAAATTAGGTACTTTTTTTTTCTTTTTGTGCTGGAGACTGAACCCAGGGGGCATTCTACCTCTGAGCTACACTCCCATCCCTATTTTTTTTTTTAATTTGGAAACAGAGTTTCATGAAGTTTCTGAGACTGAAGTCAAACCTTCATAGGATCCTCCTGTCTCAGACTCCCAAGTACTGGGATTATAGGCGTATGCCACCACACCTGGCTAGGTACTTCTTCTGTAAAAATAGTAAAATGGAAAATGGACAAATATTTAATATATATATATACATATATATATATATAAACATAAAAAACAAATAGACCATATTTAACTATAATTAGTCATGCAGCCATACTTGATATTACAGCTCTTATTGTTCACTATATTATTATATGCTTTCCTTACTTTCAACCATCACCACAGTTGGTTGGGATCCCTTATTTGGGGGTAAACCAAGCTGCCATTCCTGAAGGGTGTAAATCATATCTATATTTGATTTTTGAAGTTTCCATTGATAATGGAGCACAAAAGCACTAAGTGACACTCTCAGGAACCCCTGAGTCTCAAATATAGTTCCCTCTGTCCTATTGTGGGGAAGAAATTATTTTTCTCCTTGGTAGGAAGGCAATCAACTTAACCAATAAAATATATTTCTTTCATTGCCTGTTGGTTCTATGGTCTAAATGTCAAGTGCCAGCCTCCACTTCCAGTTTAACCAAATTATTGTGGTTTCTCTGGTGAAGGCATCCCTTCCCTGAGAACCAAGACCTTCAAATCAATAGAACCCAGTTATATAGCCAGTAAGTAAAATCTGTGCATCATATAGTACCAGGATACAAATTCTGCACCAGCTATATGCCCTTAGTATATAGCCAACATAGAAGAATGCATATGGGAGAGGGGCATTTGGCACCCTTTGAAAGCTCTGTGATGCTTGTCCTCTGTAGGCCAGGGATGATGGTAGAAGACAATGCCATTGCCATTGGCTCCTTAGCTTCAGCTGGAATGATGAAATCCCAGAGAATCAGAGTCCACACCAGAGCTATAACCTCCAGAGACAAGTAGGCAGAAAGAGAATTGTGCAAGTGACTAAATGATTATGCTTTCGTAAGCAATAGATGGACAACTTAACCTAGCTGTGCTTTATCTATATCTTACAGTGTGTATAAGCACTTCCTGAGTCCCAAATGGGAAGTCATTATTCAAAGAAAGTTGTAAGGAGACATAAGTGGAAAGAAAATAGGAAGACAACTGAGTTTTAGCAGTGGCTGTACTGTTGAATTTGGCATGACCATGGGCAAGAGACGTCTCTTAGGGCTTCATCTTTTGTAATTTTAAAATTAGAATAATAAAATGATAATAATAGGCTGTATCAGTTAAGCACCTACAATGCACCAAGCATTGTTTTAAACACTTAACATGAATTACCTCATCCAATCTTCTTATGAGATGTGTCCTATTACTAAATCCATTTTGCCAATGAAGCAGCTAAAATACAGAAAAGTTAATAGTCCACCAATCTTTAACAGCTGCTAAGTGGTAGTCGAGGGTCTTCAATCCACATACTTAGTGCCTCCAAGTCATGGATGATGCCCTGATTTTAATGTCCATAGGTTTCTCTCCCAAGTCTGCACTCTGATCTCACATGGCCCAAGCTGATCTCCAGGAATCACCAATTTTAGGAAAACAGAAACCAGCTTTCTGAAATTGGGCTGATTGTGTGATTTAACTCAGGTGAACTAAATTGGCTGTAAATTCTTTTACCAGGCATCCATGCCCCACAGGGTTTTGGGCACAAGAACAAAAATAACCTAGTGCATAATGATCACAACTGGGACAACTTGCCCAAACAAATCTCTGTGCCAGAGCACATGGGAGAGGAAGGGAAATTATTTCCTATCAACACCCCTAATCATTTTGGGAGACTACTTCATAAATAATTGCTAAAATAGAAACCGGGTGACGGGTGGGTGGGAAGGCTGGTGGTCACAGGGTGTCTCAAGGGATGGCACTGGATTGGACATGGAACACTCATGCTCTAACGTCCTGCTTCTGACTCCAAACTGCTTGCAGTATTAAATTTGTTATAATCAGCATAGAAAATTAGCAGTAAAGGAATCATCAAGTTCAAGCTTCAGATTTTGCAAATAAGAACATGGAGGTGCAAAGAAGCACAGCCAAGCCAGGGCTCAACCATCTTGAATTCCCAGACTTTCCCTCAGACTTCCCCAGTCCACACTGGACCCTATTGCCAGCCCACCCTTTTTGAGCACCAACTTTTCAGCAGCAGAATGGAAATAACCTTACATATTCTAGTCACCTATTATAGATGATTAAATAAGATTAAATAAAATAATATAAAAGAAATTCACACCATAGAAATACCCATAGTCTGAGGGCATGGGATATAACATTTTCCTTTTCACCGAGTGATCATTTACATGGGCTTCAGCAGGATAGCCCTCCATGTCTGCAAAAACAAACCTGGAGTTCAAAGAGAGACATCATTTGAGGTTGTACAAGAGGTTAAATGTACAGAATGGAAGTGTGGAGAATTTTAAGTAGATGATGGGAGAAACAAAAACTCATAAAATGCAATTTGGCAAATCACAAAATATAATTTAGGGGGGAAAATTGACTACCCCAGGGCTTGCATTATTGAAACCCACAGCAGACACTGCACTTAAGGACACACCAGGTGGGGTGATCTGTATCATCACAGAAGCAAACAAAGGTGCCCTAGTAGTTTTTTTCTGGCTTTAAACCCATAGACTATCTCTTTATGTGTACTGTTTCCTCCTCAGCCCAGACACAAATCTCTCTACACAGTCTGATCATCCCTGAAGCCTCCAGTCAGCCAAGTTTGAAATAATGGCATGTCTGGCCCATGTGTCCCCACTGATTGTACAGCTACTCTTCTCTCAGCTCTTATACCTATCATAAGGTAGAGACAGCACCCAGTGTTTAATGTGCATTATCTCATTTAACCCTCCCAATAGCATGGGGAAGAAGGTTTTTGTACACTATTGATATTATCTTAAAACCTTTATTTACAACAAGAAAATACTGAGGTCCAGAGAGGAACCAGTAAGTAGAGAAGCAAAGACAGAAAGCAACAGTCTGAATCCAGGGTCTATAGTTCTAACATCCTACCATTTTCCTTCCTGTGTTCTACCTGGTTGTTTCATTGTCTTGAACTATAATTTCAACCCACCTGTGAATCTCTCAGGTTAATTTTCAAATGTGTGATGCCATTTTTTCAATTATTTAAGCCCTCATGTTGATGAGAAATTAAGCTAATTATATATGCTTTAGAAGGAAAAACTAGGCTCTGGCTAAAACATATAAACAGATTTTATATTAGTGTAGAAAAGTGTGCTGTGTTAATTGCCATGTCCCAATGACTGTAAATAGCTATTTTGTGAGTGTGGCCAGCAGAAGTTATTGTTCAACAGTGGTTATCAAGGACCATCTGTTAGAGACTGCTGCCATGGGAAGGGGGATTTCTGTTCTGAAGGCCCTAAGTTATGGCTATTCTGACATTACACAATTTGATGTCAAGCATGACTTTGTATGGTGATTCCACACCAATAGTAACCTGACAAATCTCCTAAAACAACAGTTGAGAAATAAAGTTTGTGAATTGCAGAAGGTGCTACTCTCTTGGGCTTATTCTGTTTTAAAGCCATTAAGCTATCCACTGTCTGAAAATGTCTCTCTAACTCACTAACCAAATTTAACTCCTGTGATAGTCAATCTAGGTTGTCAACTTGACCTGATCATGACACACCCAAGATTATGTGATTTTGGGTGTGTAACAGCAGATTAAACAGAAAGCCCTACCCTGAATGTCGGCAGCAGGATTCTGATAGGTGCGGACTTAGATAAAAGAGGGAGAAGCCACATAGAACGTGTGCAACTCTTTCCGAGGAAAACGCATCTGCTCTCGCCTGAGATTGTCAGCCGCCGGCTTCACCGTTCTCTGAAGAGTCTTCTCGGCCTCCAGCCCTTCGAACTGAAACTTCACCATCATTTCTCCGAAGAGCTTCCTGATCTTCACATCTTGAACTGGGACTGAATTAGTGGTTGCTCCGATCCTAAGACTCCAGCTCTTAGACCGTTCAACCCGCTACTGGTTCCTCTGACTTTCCACGTGCAGTCAGAACCTGGAACTACATTGCTTCAAACTGTAAGCCCATCTGATAAATCCCTTTTTCAAATATACTCATTCTGTGAATTCTGTTAATCTAGTGAACCTTGTCCAATACAACTCCCCTTCTCCATGGGCCATATCAAGACTCACCTCTATCACAAAGAGCTTCTCTGGACTGGCCCAGGCCTTGACAGTACCTGTTCTCTGCCATCGCTCACCTCCATGAACTCCAGCAACATTTTCTCTTCTTTGAAAGTCAGGACATTCCTTGTAAGGAGCCTACTATAGGAGCTATCAAATTGCAGAGGAGTCAATAGCCACTCAAAACAAGGATATTCAAGAAAAGGCTTTAGAAAAGAAAATGTGGCCTGGAGCCACATTGACTGTCATCCCAAGAGGGTGGAAAATGTGACATCTGATCTTCTGATGGAACCCAAGCAGTCAGCACAGTGGCTGGCATACTGTAGATACTCAAAAACATTTATTGAAGGAGGAGGAGTAGGGGAAGGAAGCAAAAGCGGGCCAGGCATGTTTGTGTAATAGGGAAGAGACTAGACTAATAAGAATGCACTAACAATGTGCATCTGTATGAAGCAGTGGGTATTAGGACAAATGAGCAATGTAGGCTCAGATTATGGAAAGTCCAGGAAGGCTGAATGAGACCCTGGGGCTGGCTGCAGAGACAGTTACAACATGATGAGCAGCACTGATGCTTTTTCGCATCTCTTTCATAAGACTGCAAATCATGTGACAGTAGGCTTCTCTGTTTATTTTTCTTAATATCCCAAGTTTATTTAGTTTAGCATGTGCAATAATTGCTTCAAAAATAAGTAAACAAATGAATAAACTTATCTCTGCTCAAGCCATTCCGGAGATTGATTTTTTTTTATTTTTTTGCACCTTGCCAACATTCTGGCTTTCGCCAAAATGTTGGCTTCTCTCTCACATGGAAGATCCAAGGTAATATGACCATTTCTCCAACTTGAACACAACAAAGTTAAATTTAATGAACTTTCCCCTCCAGAGGGTATTTATCATTAGATCAATCTCACCTCTCCAGAGCTATTCTAAAACCCCTACTCCTGAGATTCACTGGTAGCCAGTTCCCAAGACTGACTCATGCTCTTGGAAGAGAACAGAATGGAAAGCTTAATAACCAGAGAATTTAAATATGTACGCAACCCCTGTTAAAACACTTAATTAACAGTATCTTAGTTCCTTTTTTCCTGACTAGACTACCCTTAAATCAATTATGACTTGTTCTTTAGAAGATGTGCATACTGAATTTGAATTTCATAGAGTGAAAGGGGTAGGGAGAAAAAGGGCTTGGTCACAAAGCCTTGACTTCAAACCCTGTCTCTGCTACTCACTAACCCTACAACTGCACAACTTACCTTCTCTAGGTCTGTTTATTTATCTGTAAAATTACAATGCCAACGACATTTTCCTACATGATAGTTGCAACATTTATGTACATCGGTTTTGGCTAGGTGTGTAAATATTTGAATGTAAATATTAATAGGTTTTAATCTAATAATAGCATATGAGTTTTTTCCTAGGGAAACAGACCTGCCTTACCCAGCAAAGCTGCTTGCTTTATAATTTCTTACTCCATTCTCCCATGACTACATAAATTTCTCCTTTGCTTTCTTCTTAGGGTCTAGCATTTGGCTAATGAGAAACTTCTTCAGACTAATATATTAGTGGAACATTCCTTTGTGATGGAATATTTTCATGTTTAACCAGAAAATTCTAGATAACTTATTCTCAACAATAAAATTTAATCTTAATATTATTAAAAATATATTGAATTAGAAAATCTAGGCTTGTAGGAAAGAAAGTTTTGTTTATAATTATTGGGGTTGGATAGTTTAATTACTTTAAATTTCAATTTTATAGTGACTAACTATGTTGAGCTAATCAGGACCAGAGACAACAAGGTGAATTTCAGCAGAATAAACATAAAGTCCTACATTCAGACTTGAAACATCAATGGTCTCCTCTCTGTTTTCTCCTCTTATAAGGAAACTGGTCATTACATTTAGGGTCCAGCTTAATCCAGTATGATCTCTATATTATGCTTCTCCAGAGAAACAGAACCTATAGCATGCACATGTCTATATATAGAAAGAGATTTAAGGAATTGGCTCCCATAATTATGGAAGCTAATAAGTCCCAAGATCTGCACTTGGCAAGCTGGAGATGCAGAAGAACCAATAATGTAGTTCCAATCCAAAGGCCAGCAGGCTCCGGACCCAGAAAAAGCCAATGCTTTAGTTCAGTACAAAGGAAAGAAAAAAACCAATGCCCCCACTTGAAGGCAATCAGAAATTAACCTTACTGCAGACAGGGGTCTATTCAGGCCTTCAACTGATCAGATGAGTATCAATTTCAATGTTGAATTCAACATTGGATAATGATTAACCAAATATCTGGGCATCCTATGACCAATCAAACTGACATATAAAATTAATTAACACAACCTCAGCTCAACATTACACATGCAAAGACTCTATTTCCAAATAAGGTCACATGTGAAGTTCCAGGTGGACATGAACTTGGGCAGTACACTATTCACCCCTCTACATCTTCTCCATTTCCCTGTCTGGGAAAAGAGGATCTGGCCTCTGAGCATCCCTGGAAGCCCCCCCTACACACACACACACACACACACACACACACACACACACACACACTGCAGTACTATCAGAGAATTCTCTGCAGGATCATAGCAGATCTTCTAGGACAAGGGATTCAGTGCTGATAAAGTTGGAAAATGATGCTTTAAACAAATTGGTCAGGCTTCTTTCCCCCTGGCCCTTGTTGAGGCTTTATTTCATAGATAAGCCCTGAGATTTTTCAGGAGGGGAAACACTACTCGGTTTTCCAGGCCTTGTTTGTTTATAGAAGCACCCCCACCCCGTTTTTCTCAGCTTAACTCTGAACACCTCTCAGTCCAGAGTTCCATGCAACCCAGTGTCAGAAACACAAGACTACATCTCCAATAATCTCCAAGGAGTCATCAATTTCCAATAATCTATAGTTCTCTAGATCATTAGTTCCCCAACTTCCTTTTAAAGAATAAAGAACTCTTAGACTCCCAGTGTTGGTTTAAATTATATTTATTATAATGTTACCTAAATATGAATAAACATTCAACTACCTATAAATCTCTTATGCTTCTGACTCTTATAGAACTATAAAACCCAAACAAATGTGCAAACTAATTTCAAAGAAAACCAATAAAATAAAAAAATTAGCACATTCATTTCATGTGATATTAGTTTGCTGGAATTATATCACTGTTCACAATGTACATATAGCATGTTCTGTTCTGGTGCAGCTCAACAAATCCATTACAATGTGCCACAGGTGACTGGATTCTTCTACAAGTTCTTTTTTTCCTATTCAAATTCTAAGAAAGCTTTATTCTCAAAACTCCCTGGAATGCCATTTGCCTTCTTTTCTTTCTCTCTCTCTTTTATTTATTTACTTATTTATTTATTTATTCTGGAGATTGAATCCAGGGGCATTCTACCTCTGAGCTACATCTCCGGCCCTCTTTTTAATTTTGAAACAGGGTCTTTCTAAGTTGCCGAGGCTGGCCTGGAACCTGTGATCCTCCTGTCTCAGCCTCCTAAATACTGGGATTACAGGCATGTGCCACCATGCGTAGCTGTCGTTTGCCTTCATATGGTGGGACACATAATTTATATATTTCTTCATATATTTCTACACATAATTTATATATTTCTTATGCCTCTGTTCTTCTCTTATTAGTACTAAGCATTACATAGCTGTCCTTTGTGTTGATGCAATAATAAACACAGATAGAAACAAAGCTATGAAAATTGTGGTTAGGTTTACAAAGTGGCCCTCCAGAAAATCCAATGTGTTTTTGTTTTATATAATCACTATAGTTTGACTAAAATTGGAACTTTATTTATTTATTTATTTATTTATTTATTTATTTATTTATTTATTTTTAGCGGTACCGGGGATTGAACCCAGGGGCATTCTACCTCCGCGCTACACCCCCGGCCCTATTTTTTATACTTTATTTTGAAACCGGGTCTCACAAAGTTGCGGAGAGCCTCACTAGGTAGAGAGAGAGAAAGAGAGAGACAGGGAGAGAGAGAGAGAGAGCTGAGGCTGGCCGTGAACCCAGATCCTCCGGTCTCTGCCTCCCAAAGTACTGGGATTACAAGCATGCGCCACCACGCCCAACAAATTGGAACTTTAAAATGAATATAAAAATAACCGGGAATGGTGGCAAACACCTGTAATCCCAATACTTAGGAGGCTGATTTAGGAGGATCGCAGGTTCGAGGCCAGCCTAAACAACTGTGCAAGGCCCTGTTTCAAAGTAAAAAATAAAATACGAAGAGCTGGGGATGTAGCTCAGAAGTAAAATGTCCCTTGGTTCAACCAACCCCAGTACAAAAAAATGTTTTTAAAAATGTTAAAATAAGAGATTGTTTGCATGTTCCTTTAACTTTAAATTCTTTGGCCACATTTTAGAAGCATCAACGACAGATAATTATTGTTTTTTCATATGAAACTAAAACTTCCTCAGCAGGTTAACTGGCTCTTCCCTTTATTCTCTTCCTAGGAACCAAGGAGTCAATAATATGAAAAGTGATCATGCTCACTTGATCATGATCAAGTGATCAAATTGGGAGGCTGAGAGAGGAGGATCATAGATTTGAGGCTAGCCTCAGAAACTTAGCTTGACCCTTGGCAATTTAGAGAGACCCCGTTTCAAAATAAAAAATAATATTGGTCTGGGGGTGTAGTTCAGAGGTAGAATGCCCCTGGGTTCAATCCCCAGGAGGAGGAGGAGGAGGATCACCAACCAGATCTTAACTATTCGTCTCTATTTAGGACACTGTGGCCATTAACATTCAGTTCACTCTGTGACTTCTGTGACTTCTATAGACTCACAATTTTTTTTTTTTTTGCAGTACTGAACCCACATGCATTCTACCTCTGAGCTACATCCCCGGCCCTATTTTTATTCTTTATTTTGAAACAGGGTCTCATTAGGTTGTGGAGGACCTCTCTAAGTAGCTGAGGCTGGCCGCGAACCTGTGATCCTTCAGTTTCAGCCTCCCAAGTACTGGGATCACAAGCGTGTGCCACCACATCTGACATTTTAACCTTCAGGAAGAAAGGGAGGAAGTCTAATCATCTCTCCCAAATGACTCTCTCAGGCTGCCTATAAATAAATTTCATTCATTCAGACCCAACTGGCCAGTAGGAATTAAAGATGTGGGAATGGGATTTTTCTCTTCACTCTCTAGTAAACATAACTCAAACTAGCATAACAAAATGTTAAGAGGCAGAGGTCCTTAATGGACTCCTTTAATGAACAGGTAAGAACAGTTTAAAATTAGCACAATGATTGTTTTCTTGCAAATTGATTCTCTGCTATTCTATTAAACACTGTAATTCTCTGCAATCTTGTTTACCCCGGCAATTTGCTAAGAAAACCCTTTCTTTCACAGGTAGAGTAGAAGCAACATTTAGCTCAGTCCAGTCTAAATAAGCAAGAGTTTCAATTAGTAGCATCTGATTTAATTAGGTTTTACAAACAAGGAGTCAGAAAAATGCATTAACTCACTTACCCCACTAGGGGCTCCCTTTGTGTTCGACTGTAATTGCTGCCATTTATTTGGCTGTTGCACCCTTCCTGGCTGCCTTCTCATTTACAATAGTGTGGGGAACTTTTTGACAAACCTCACCAGCATTTCCAGTTCAGCAAGTGGTGGATGAAAGGTGATTGAGCTGTCAGTCTGCATGATGAGATTACAGGTCACCAGAAGGCCACCCCATCAAAAATCATTACTACATTTTTGTCCCTGCAGTAAGTCCTGTACAAGCCATCAAACAGACAGACATACTCTGGAGATGTAGCTCAGAGGTAGAATGCCCCTGGGTTCAATCCCCAGCACCGCAAAAAAAAAAAAAAAAAAAAAAAAAACAGACATACTCACCATTGACATTACTTCTTGAGGACTTTTAGAGATTTAGCTCATTTTTATATCATCCCAGTATCCCTTCTCCTCTGTTTTCTGTGTGTTTCAATTACATTTCATGAAGGTAGGCTGTGTCTTTGCAGCTGGGGATAACTTTGAGGATGGAGGTTCCTTTTTCTCATGTTTTTTGCTCAAGCCTATAGGACCTATCTCCAGTCCAAGCCTCTGGCACAATTCTGATGAACCTGGGATTATACTACTTTAGGATATAGTAAATATGACATACCACTTTTGGGGGGGTATTGGGGATTGAACCCAGGGGTGCTCTACCTCCAGACTACACCCCTAGCCCTTTTTATTTTTTAATTTTGAAACAGGATCTCGCTAAGTTGCTGAGGCTGGTTGCAAACCTGTCATCTTCCTGTCTCAGCCTCCCAAGTACTGGGATTACATGAGCCACCATGCCTGGCCTTACATACTCCTAGGGATGTTAGGGGAAAATAAGTGTGGATATTTCTATCATTAACTTTTTTTTTTTTTTGGTATTCAGGATTTAACCGAGGAGCATTCTACCTCTGAGCTACAACCCCAGTCCTATTTTATTTTTTATTTTGAAACAGAGTCTCACTAAGTTGCTGAGGGCCTTGCTACATTGCTGTGGCTGTTATCAAACCCATGATCCTCCTATCTCAGCCTCCCAAGTACTGGGATTATAGGCATGCACCACCACGCCCAGCAACCTTCATTAACATTTATTATCAAAACAGACATTTTCTGATTATCCATTCACTCCACAAGCATTTTTAGTACTCCTACCTGGTACCGACCACGGTGCTACAGAGGAGGTAATGTCACAAAGAAGAAAAGTGTCCCTATTCTCAAGTAGCTTTCACATACCTTGCTCTTAATCTCTAAGAAATATGTCTTTAAATGAGGGGGAGAGCATAAATAAAAATGATGTGTAATATTATCTTGGAGAAAATTAGCACTGCTGGGAAAATGCATATTCAGGAGAAGTAATTCCAACCAATCACTAGTAGAGCATTTTTTCTAAACATAGTATTATTAATCTTTACCAGACCTAAGATAATGTGTACTTTATTATCCTCTGGTTCTAAAAATACACAGCGGCCTGAATGCCAAAATCTAATTTGTAATTTTCACAGCTGAATCACATCCATTTCCTTCCAAATTGGATATTGGTGGGCAATGCCACCAACGCACAGCAGCAGCTCAACCCAAAGCCCAAAATCTCCCCTGGGGAGGGGCCCAGACGGTTTGTTTCCAGAATGAAAAAAGAGCAAAACTAGGGGGAAAAAAAATCTCTGAAGTAAAGGATATGCGATCAACAGACAAAAAGTAGTAAAGAACCTGCTCTTCCTAATCCCAGATGCCATCATGCTGGGAGTCGCTGGGCTCAGGAAATGTGATGGACATCCTAGGTAGACTATGCATGGGAGCCAGATGTTCTAATTTTCAGCTTCTGATTTTGGAAAGCATGCTATATTGGGTCTGGTCTCCAGCTCAAGGAGTAAAATAGAGCTGTCTTTTCATTAAGGAAAATAATTTATAAGGAAAACAAATAGCAGATTAGCATACCATTTACCCAAACCCACAAAGCCTCCTCTGCGTCCTAGCTTGGAGGAACCAGCTAGATATCTGCAAAGGTTATAGAAGCAGTCACAGTTGGAAAGCTAATAACAAACCCTTGAGAGAAGATTTGACCCTTAGGAGACATCACTCCCTTTTGATTAAGGAGGCCACAGCAGAGTCCCATGAGCTTCCTGTGGGTCCTGGGCAGAAACTGAATGAAGACTTGGAGCAATTTTAGAGATGATGGGATGATGGTCTTTCTGCAGCTAGAACATTCACTGTAGGAAACTTTTCATTAAAAAGGCAGAGTGGCATGGCAATATAAAGCATATTTATCAATAGCAAGTCTACATTTCGAGACTCCAAAGAATAGGCATAGGCTCAAAATAAATACTTGCCATCATTAAGAACAGTCTTGTTCAAAAGAACAAAAACTCTCTAGCCAGTCTGTGCCTGGGACAGGAACCAAGGGATATGCTGTGTAGAGTAGTGGTTTTTAGGGAAATCTACATGAAAGGATAACTGCATGGGATTTGGAGCCTAAACTGAGTTTAAATCCCAGATTTACCACATGTTAGCTATGCAACTAATCACTTAATCTCTCCAAGGCCTAGTTTTCCTATTTTTATGAGATAGCAGTACATTCCTCAGAATGTTGCTTTAAGATTAAGTGAGATGATATATTTAGAGCTCTTAGTAGAGATTTAGGTACTTAACATTATAAATCCATTTGGATTTTATATTACATTAACTGATCTAGAAATTACATTAATTGGAAATACTAACAATGATAATCTGAAAATTAGTTAATTGCCTTTCATTCAAACCCTATACTTTATGGGAATAAGCCAGGATCCAAAGAAAGGACGATTTACCCAAGATGACATGCCAAGTCTTCTCAGAGGCAGAACTGTGAGTCTTCTGACGTAAGGCCATTGCTCTCTCTTCAATACCATGCCCACATACATCAGGGCAATATATAAACATCCTAAAATCCCTGATTTCCCTAAGGATCTAGTCTCAGAGTTTGTTCCTTACTAAAGGGGCAAGTTCCCAAATGGTGTTACCCACTCCATAAAGTAAGACTTCACAAAGACTAAATGTTCTATATACATTGTTGGTAGGCTGCAAGTTAGTACAACCACTATAGAAATAACTATGGAGATTTCTCAGAAGACTAGGAATAGAACCACAATATGACCCAGCTATACTACTCCTCATTATTTATCCAAAGGAACTCAAGTCGGCATACTGTAGAAATAGATGCATACCCATGTTTATAGCACTGCAACTCACAAATAGCCAAGTTAATGGAACCAGCTTAGGTGTCCACCAACAAATAAATGGATAAAGAAAATGTGAGCTGGAGGTGGTGGTGCACACCTGTAATCTCAGTACTTGGGAAGCAGAGACAGGAGGATCGCAGGTTCAAGCCAGCCTTAACAATTTAGCAAGACCCTCAGCAACGTAGTCAGATCCTGTTTCAAAAAATAAAAAAGGGCTGTGGATGTAGGTTGGGTAGAAGGCCCCTGGGTTCAATCCCCAGTACCAAAATGAAAAAAAAAGGAAATTAAAATGTGCTACATACCTATATTCAATGGAATTTTACTCATCCAGAACAAAGAATAAAATTATGTCATTTGCTAATAAATGGATGGAACTGGAGAGCATCATGCTAAGTAAAATAAGCCAGACTCAGAAAGTCAAGAGTCCTATGTTTTCTCTCATATGTGAACACTAGAAAGAAGAAAGGAATAAAAAAGCAATCTGACAAAAACAGAAGGGAGAGCAATAGAGTAAAGGAAGAGAGTAAGAAGGAGGGAAACGGAGAGAAAGGGGAGGTGCTAGGGAATTAAATCAAACAAATTATATTATATGCATGTACAAATATATCCCAGTGAATCCCATCTTTATGTTTAATTATAATATACCAATTAAAAAAGAAGTAATAAATCTAAAGCCAGGTGTGGTGGCGCATACTTGTAATCCCAGTACTTGGGAGGCTGAGACAGAAGGATCACAGGTTCAAGGATAGCCTCAGAAAGTAGTGAAATTCTCATCAACCTAGCAAGATCCTGTTTCAAAAAATAAATCAATCAAGGCTGGGAGTGTAGCTCAGAGGTAGAATGCCCCTGGGTTCTATCCCCAGTAACACAAAAATAATAAATAAATAAATAATAAATTAATAAATAAATGTAAAAAAGAGTAAGTGTTCATTGATCTTATTATCTGACACTTACCTGTCTCATTACTTGACCCTAAGATCAAATGTGTATGGTCTAGATGAAGCTTTCTTCTACTTCCCATAGGCAATCGCTGGCCAGATGACTTGATATTCATTTATTGGTGTATCTTCTTTACAGTATTCATGAGACTTTTTAACCTCTAGCTCCATCACAGAGCTAGAGCCACACAGAGGTAGCCCTGCACACTCTGTATTATTCTCCGAGGACATGTGTCAATCCATGACCTTGCATGAATCAGTATAAGTGCTTGGGTTAGAATCCAAACAGTCAGAAATTTTAAATGGGAGGGACCCTTGGAGGAGTGGGGCTCTGTCCTTCCATTCTACATACTCATGGGACCAGAAAACTAGGATGCCAAGGCATCTATGCCCCGAGCCATCTGATAAACCGAGAGGGCAGAGGAAGGAGGACAGTCCCATCCTCAGAGGAGGAGAAGGCTCATTGGCTCATTTGATCACTTAATCCGAGTATACTAATGGTTCCTTATCCCCATGTGTTTGCTAATTTATTGCCTCTTGGAAATCCTAGTATTTTGTTGACTATATATGAGGACTAACTCTTCTGTTTCAAGATTAGACTAGGATCATTACTCCAAAGTGGGCAACTATTGGGGCCTCAAATAGGAAGGAAAATTAAGCTATCTGAATTTAGAAGTACTTACTTAGGGCCATAAAGATGAACTTGCATTCAAGCCACCAGAGAAATAATCAAGTTCTTCTTTGGTATACCTTAGTCTGTGAGCTTTTAGGTTTGAGAAGTCCTCATTGTCCTCATTAATATTAAACTGTATAGAGATTAGCATCACTTTAGTGTCACTGGAGATGAGATTCCAGCCAGGTAGAGTGGCACACACGTGTAATCCCTTTACTTGGGAGGCTAAGACAGGAAGATAGCAGTAAGTATTCATCATTCATCAAAAAAAAAAGAAAAGATTCTCCCCATTCATTGGGTTTCTTTTTGAATCAAATATATATGAGCCTATGCTTATAATTATCCATCCCAGTTGACACACTTCAATTTTTTTTTTTTTTTTTTTGGTACTGGGGATTGGATCCAGGGGCATTCTACCTCCAAGCTGTACTCCAAGCCCTATTTTTTATTCTTTATTTTTGAAACAGGGTCTCACTAAGTTGCAGAGGGCCTCACTAAGTAGCTGAAGCTGGCCATGAACCTGTGATCCTCCTGTCTCAGCCTCCCAAGTACTGAGATTACAAGTGTGTGCCACCATGTCCTGGCTCACACTTCATTTTTCTGTGAATGGCTCCAGCCACAGCTGCAGCCTGGGTTCTCTTTAGCACCAGCTTTGTATCCACAAATGTGCATTAGGCATTTGAGGATAAATACCTGAGGATAACCTACTACCACCTACACCTAACATATTTAATATTAATTTATATTTTTCTAAAGCACTTCATATCGTGAAACAATCTGCAGCTGGGCATGGTGGTGCACACCTGTAATTCCAGTACTTGGGAGGTTGAGACAGGAGGACTGCAGGTTTGAAGCCAGCTTCTGCAATTTAGTGAGGCCTTCGACAACTCAGTGAGACCTGTTTCAAAATAAAAATTAAAATAGGGCTGGAGGTGTTGCTCAAAGGTAGAATGCTCATGGGTTCAACTCCATGACCACACACATACACACACACATACACACACACACACACACACAGCTGCAAAATGATACTTATTGGGTAAATCCATAAGATCCTATTGATCTTGATATTAACATTCACTGCTCTATCACTCCCCCAGTTCACAAGCCTTATATTATAGATGTTGTCATCTTCAACTCTGCCCTTTCTATGAACCCTCAAGCTCAGTCAATCATCACTTTGTCAAATATTTCTTTGAGACACATCCACCCTTGTCAACACACAGATTCAGGAGTCTTATTGTTTTATACCTCTTTACTAAACTCTCTACTCTTAGTTCTACCTCATTTTATGTTTCTAGTTAATCTGTAGTCACCATCCATGGCTTTAACTGAGGACTGCCCATTTCCCCAGTATTGAAATGTTCTGAACAGTGTTGTGGTTTTTATTTATTTATTTATTTATTTATTGTGGTACTGGGGATTGAACCCAGGGGCATTCTACCTCCAAGATACACCCTTAGCCCTATTTTTTATTCTTTATTTTGAAACAAGGTCTCACTAAGTTGCGGAGGGCTTCACTAAGTAGCTGAGGCTGGCCGCGAACCTGCGATCCCCCTGTCTCAGCATTCCACATATTGGGATTACAAGCATGCGCCACCATGCCTGACGTGTGTTGTGGTTTTAAAATTGAGTTGCAAAGAGCCCTGGAGTCCCACAGAGAGGGGGAGCAGGAAGCCAAGTGGAACTCTTGGGTCTCACTCATCCCCTCTCCCATCACCGGCAATCTTTCTTTCCCCTCGCTTTAGGTATTGGGATCTATCCAAGTTTGCTTTAAAATTGTCTGCACTGGCAAGCCGGGTGTGGTGGTGCACGCTTGTAATCCCAGTACTTTGGGAGACGGAGACCGGAGGATCCAGGTTCGTGGCCAGCCTTAGCTCTCTCTCTCTCTCTCTCTCTCTCTACCTAGTGAGGCCCTCCGCAGCTTCGTGAGACCCGGTTTCACAATAAAGTATAAAAAATAGGGGCCGGGGGTGTAGCACGGAGGTACAACGCCCCTGAGTTCAATCCCCGGTACCGCAAAAAAAAAAAAAAAATTGTCTGCACTGGCAAAAAAACTATTTTGGAAATCAATGGCTGGAGTGTAAAAGGCAAAACTCTTTAGCCTGATACTTAAGCCTCACCCAGTCTAGCCCCACACACCTTTGCAATTCCAACTCATTTCATTTCTCTTCAAGTTGAATTTTCTCATTGATTCTTTCAATACATCTTAAGTGCTCCCACCCTTTCCTCTCATCACCCTTTACTGAAATGTTGTCCACCTGTGAGAGTCAATCATTCTATGATTACCTAACTAGTTCTACTTCTCTACCCTTCCAGTATAAGAAAGGATTGCACTTCCTAGGATCATGTCTCTAGTTCAGGCCGATGACTTTTAAGAAAGCATTGCTGACCCTCCGGAATCCTGCCTTTGTCCTTCGTGCTGGGACTGGCAGATAGTGCTTTCACCATTAGCCCCCATCCCAGGTGAACCCGAGACTGCGAAGATCACCGACAGTGTAACTGAAGGAGAACCAAACAGTTGTCATCATAAATCATTTGTGAAATTTTGTTGCATTACTGTGATATTTTTTAAGGAATACACTATCTTTCCTCATGGGTGGGCTAAAAAATCCTTTTCAAGGTGATTTTTTAAAAAGCCATTTTATTATGCTGAACTCATTACTTCTACCCAGGAAAAGTGATTCCCAATGAATTAGTATCTGTGGCCCATCAAACAGACCCTCCATAGAACGCCATAAACACATGCTTACACATACTCATGGCTTTCTTTTTTTGTGTGTGTGGTACAGGGGATTGAACCCAGAAGCATTCTACCTCTGAGCTACACCCCCAGCCAATTTACTTATTTATTTATTTATTTATTGAAAAAGGCTCTCACTAAGTTTCTGAGGGTTGCCCTAAGTAGCTAAGACTAGCCACAAACTTGCAATCCTCCTGTCTCATCCTCCCAAGTTCTAGGAGATATTCTAGGTATGCCTCCATGCCTGGGTATTCATGGCATTTCAGTCAATAGGATTCCCCACATTGTTATGTGCACACGGGCATACCTGTGCTCTGCATAAACCTTAAATTCCTCAACATGAATATCCCCTACTATGTGTCAGGGTGGAGGGAATATTGTTCTATGTGCTTCTCTCCCAGTCCTACCCGAGGCCCAGAGTATTTATTCCAGGTGGAATTTGGTTAGATAAAGGTCAAGGAGGTTGCTGAAGGAAAGGTAATCTCATAAAATACAGGTAAACTAATATACAGCCTAAGAATCCATTATGTGTGGGTATGAGGAGAAGACTAAGTACCTCAAAGGCCAATCGCAGGTATTTTTCATTCACCATTGTCCCCTCTTACTCCTCTCTATATCGCCTCCTTGATTCAAGAAAGATACTTAGAGTTTTTGAAGGTCTATTCAAATGTGGAGTTGAGGATGGTAACCTATTGCACGCCATCTATGCTCTGTGAAGCTCAAGGCTGTGTCAACTCCAACTTCCTTCTGTTATGTAGCCCCAAGTGTCCCTCTCGAGGAAGCTTAACAAGCACTCATGTATGGCTTGATGGGATTTTTTTCAATTCCCCTCAAAGAACAGAATCTCTTCCCTGAGCATATCAGTTGAAACATAAAATCAGTGACTTCTCAGAATTACTAAAAAAGAGCTGATAGTAGCTAATTCTTACAGTGTGACAGATATTCTCTAAGCATTTGGCATGTGTTGATTTAGTATAGCCTGGTGGTTACTGTGTGGGCCTAGGTTAGATTTCTAAAACTTGAATCTTTGCTCTTGGATTACTAGGTATGTGACCTTGGGTAGTCACCCTCTCTGCTTTTAATCTGCTTTTAATCTGCAAATGAGTTGATTATCATGATACTATCTACCTCACAGGGTTGTTGTGTTAAAGATCTTGTTGTGAGTTTAAAGACCCACACATAGGTCCTAAATCCGGTCCTGCACACTGCACAAGTTCTGCATGTGCTGCCTGGTTTCCTTTTGGGAGGGCCAGGAAGAATATATACCAGGGACCTAAAGACACAAAAGCAAATATCTCAGCTCTAAATATCATGTCAAGAGGCCTATCAGGAGTCAGTCGTCATGTTCCATTGAGATGAAGGAATTGATTCCTGACAGAGGTCCCTGCATCTGGCTGTTGTCACTGCTGCTGTTTTGCAATAGAGAGTTTTCCCTCACTCAAGAGACAACCATAATATACTTTGCACTTCAGGGCCTTTCATCCCAGACATTTATGAGATGTGATAACAACTCTCCTCGCATTTGATTCCCACCAACACAGGCCAGGCCATCACTGGATGATGCTTTATGGGAATGCCCCAGTGCAGTGAGACAGGACAAAAAACAGGTCTTGTGCAATTCTCCAGAGAGGAAGAGGGGATGCACATCTGACCTGGGATAATTGCTTTCCGAGCATAAGCAACTTCCAGGATAGAAATGACAGACCGTGTAGCAGGTCTGGGCTCAGGAATCCTGGTAGGAAACCCTCCAGTGCTGCTATGTCATCCAGAGCCCCAGCCCCAGCCTGTCAGTGTTTGAGTCCTCAGCATATCCATGGGAGGCAAATCAGAAGTGAGCAGCCCAGTGCTTGGACAGGTGGTTTGCAGGCTTGGCTCATTCAAATGTGAGGATGGCAACCTTCCAAAGGCTGGCCTGGGGAGATGGAGAGGGAGAGAAAGTCCTCTCTTGGCCTTCTCGAGGGCCCAGCTTGGAAGCTCTCTTTTCCTTGTATTGGCTGCCAAGAAGGTGTGGGAAGAGTTCTCTAAATGGTGAATGGGAGTCCTATTCGCCAACGCAGGCAATTTGCAGTAGGAAAGAACAGAAAATAGTTGTGTTTTGACATAATATTTATATTGTTAGTTTAACTATAGTATCACTGTAAAAAACTGGTATAGGAAAAATTCATATTACTGACATAACTTCAATTTTTCAATTGTCATTCCTTGTTAATTTTTCCTAAAATTCACATTTCTACATATTTTGCACATGACTAGAGCTTGATGTATTTAACCTCTACCCTCCACCCTCCATATTTGAATAATTACACTGCCTCTAATTTCTTAAAATCACAAAAGGCAGAGATAAATATCTGACCACACATTTTTACCAGCTTTTCTGACCATTTATTTAGCATAAATTTCTGGCAGAAACATTTCTGAGTTAAATGATCTGAGTATTTTAAGGTGATATATACATTTGGGGTTTATTCTTTTTCAGGAAGGAATAGTATGCCTTCACAAATAAATGTGGATAAGGTCAGCTTATCCAAGCCTCCTAGCCATAAAGATAGGTAATAGATTGATAGATCAATCAATAAATAGGTAGATGGACATTTGCTAAATTAAAGAAGTAGCTGAAGAATTATCCACATGGAACATCATGCATTGCATAATGTCTTAAAGTTTTAAACAGACTGTAAGTCCTATTATAATTGAGGGGTTAGGGAATCAATGAAATTGAGAACAGTCACAAAAGCTTCAAGAAGAATCAAGTCGTAAGCCAAACCTAAGCATGGTTAGTATTTATTTAAATATATAGAAAAAAATTATACAAACCTGGGGAAAGGGAAAAACTTATACCAAGATAAGCCAAAAAGAGCAAGAAGTATTGGGGGGATTTTTTTCCACAAAGAACAAAGATTTCCACATCAATTCATGTGATATTTACTTAATACATATCAGGTACCTGGAAGTGCCCTAGGTGCTGAAACTACAAGGATGAATAACACAGTATCCACCTCCAAATGAAATAGCCTCCCAACTGGCCTCCCTGCCTCTGAGCTCAATTCACCCCAATCCATCACTAACACCGCCATCAAAGTATCCTCCAAACTATAAACCTGTTTATATTACACCTTGGTTTTCATCCCCAGATCATTTTTATAGGATTGGGAAACTTTGGTGGCTTAGCAATGCTTTAGGATAAAATCCAAAGACCTTAATGGGGTTTTCATGGCTTTCCTCCATCTGGAGGATGCTTCTACCTCGAACGTCCGCCTTCTCTCTCGATCTCTTTCCAGAAATAATAAGCTCCTTTCAGTTTTTTGAACTGGTCAAATACAAACTCTTCACACAATGTCTAGACTGCTGGAATTCATGAGTGCTGTTTCCTCTTCTGAAACCTCTCCCGCCTCTGCCCAGATGCTCTTAAGCCACCACCTTTCATGTAGCTAACTCCTGTTCCTCTTCCAGCCGTCATCTCTGGGAAGCCTTTGCTTGGCCCTGAGTCCAGGTTAAGTTTTCCTGCTACACGTTCATAAAGTACCTTCTACTTCCCCTGGCATAATTCTCATCACATTTTATTTGCATTTTCCCCCATAGTCCCCTCAAAACTGTAGTCTCTATAAATACCAAAACTTTGCCCTTTACGTTCACCTACTAAGGGCCTAACACTGCGTTCCACAAATTGTGTTTTCTCATTAATTATTTGTCGAAAAATTTTTAAATGAATTTAGTTGTGGGGGCTGGGGTGCTTCTGTCAATTCAAGCCCTGAAGTTTCAGAACACTGACTCATGGAGCCAAACAGAACCAGCACGGATTCTAAGCAGAACAGGACTTGGGCTCGGGAACTAAAGTGTGGAACTTCAATATAATAATAATCTATTCCATTGGAGTAGTTCAGCTATCTTAAAATGAGGACATTTCTATGATATTACCATGGATAATGATTCAGGTGACAAGAGCCTAACTGGGAGGCTTTGGATTAAGATTTAGATCCATAGCCCATCTCCACCTTTCTAGCAGTGTGAGCTTGTGCGAATTAGCCTCTCTGAGCCCAAGCTCTCTCTTCTGTCAGTGGAGAAGCTGATCTTCTCTCCCAAGGTTATGGTAAAGAGTTAAAGAAACCAAATGTGAAGAGTGCTGAATACAGTACCCACCAAACTCTCCCTCTCCCTCTCATTTCTTCCTCTTATCCCAGAAGAAATGTGGACAGAAACGTGAACGACTCACTTCTTCCTAGGCTTTCAAGTTCTCCACTCTAAAAGTGAGGTACTGAGAAAAAGCGGTGTTGACCTGAAACGGTCAAACCCAATCACCATCAAGCCAACTCTGACTGGAAACCAGTAAGGGTGGCCCAGGAAGCCAGTTCCTTTATAAAGCTCTCCAGGTGACCCTGTGGCAGCCAGCCCAGCTTGGAACTACAGTCCAGTGTCTCAGAAACACTAACCTTTTCCAGGGCTAACAAGCAATAGCTTCATTTTTTCTCTCTGCTTCTCACATTGGAAAATGTTTATTCAATAAATCAGAATATGACTCACCTGGCTGGCATTTTTTGTTCCAACAGATGAAAACTATGCCATAATTAGTAGTAAAGCTCTACTCTGTGTGTGTGCGTGTGTGCATATGTACATGCACGTGTGTTGGGGGAGGAGGCAGAAGCATGGAAAATACCTCGCTTCCCCCAAACACTTCCATTCATGGCTGGCATGAATACCTCCCCAACAATGAAGTCACAGCACTACGAAATGGGGAGTCTCCTCCAGAAGGCTGCTCTTTAAATGTAGACAAAGTGAAGGCATTTTTATTCTTCTGCTGTTCTTACACCAACATCAATCACACTGGCAGGGTGACCAACAACCATTGCTCTATTAAGTCAGCATCAGAAAATGTGGTCATTATGGAGCCGGGCGTGGTGGCACACGCTTGTAATCCCAGTACTTGGGAGGCTGAGACTGGAGGATCCAAGTTCACGGCCAGCCTCAGCTACTTAGTGAGGCCCTCTGCAACTTAGTAAGACCCTGTTTCAAAATAAAGAATAAAAAAATAGGACTGGGGGTGTAGCTCAGAGGTAGAATGCCCCGGGTTCAATCCCCAGTACCGCAAAAAAAAAAAAAAAGGAAAATGTGGTCATTGTAGATTCTCAGAATCAGGAAGGGTTAGTAAACACAAAATCAAGATCAGTCCAGAGTTCAGTTGTTAGTTTAAGAGAAAGCATGAATAGAACCAAAACCCATGAAGAAAATAAAAGGGGGAGCTGGATGTCTGCCTGACTTAACAACAGAAAACACAAAAACGGAATGGGGCATGCAAGAGACTCAACACCCATGAAAAAATATGAAACCGAAGCCTGAAGAACTGTATAGCTAATACTTTCAGTAATTCCACAAATATTTACTGAGTCTCTTCTAGGGAACACATGTTGTACCATAAACTGGGGGTAAAAAATATTAAGACAGCCCATCTCTGTAAGAATGTTTAATATATGAGATGGGTGTGGTGATACATGCCTGTAATCCTAGTACTTGGGAGTCTGAGACAGGAGGATCACAGGTTCAATGACAGCCTCAGCAACTTAGTGAGGCCCTGTTGCAAAACAACAACAATAAACAGGGCTGGGGATATGGCTCAGAGATAGAATAAATACCCTAGGTTCAATCTGCAGTCACACACACACGCACACACACACAATTTTGTCTGTGAATAAAGAGACTTGAAAGAATAGTAATTAAGGACCCAATCTCTGCTCACTGTATTACACATTATATCTTCTTCAAACTGTTTAACAGTTCTGCATTGTGGACATCACTATTCACCTGAGGTTTGGAGAGTTTTAACAGCTTACCAATAATCAGAACTACTATTAGGAAAGCTGGACCACTTCTTTATTAATAATAGATGGGCTGTTCAAAAAATCATATATTATCCAAAAAATGTTTGAGAATATTGTTGTCTAGTGAATAACTATGGTCCAAGAGCTTATTAAAGGAATACCTCCATTAAACATACCAAGTCTGATATACTCCTTTGTGACAGCTCAGAAACTTAATTGTTACTGGAGTTTTAAGGCCAAAGATTCTGATTCTTGAAATGCCTGTGTCACCTGGGTGTTAACCCTACAATGAGTCATTGCCAGACATGCAAACCTGTTCTTCTCTCTTTGCAAGCCAGAATAAGCACAGAACTTTCTCCTTACTCACATCTATGTGTTGGGTAAAATGACAGTCCAGACGCCAAAGAGTCCTATGGAATGCTACCTGGGCATCAGTGGGCAAGGGATCATGCCAAAAAGTCTGGAGCATCAGAGACAAAATTTATCCCGTGGCTCCAAGCACAAAAAAATCCACATATTTTCTTTCTTCCTTGACCATCAAAATAAACCATCCCAAAAGAAACAATCTATCTGGGCTAATAATTGGACAAACAAGTGTTTACTACTTCTCTAAACCTTTTTAAAAAGTCTCATTACAAGAACTGGAAAGAAGTAGAAATAATCTTTGTGTCTGATTGAAAACAGGTTTCCTGATTCTCTTGAGCTTCCACATTTAACAGCTCATTCCACAAAAACAATCTCTCTTCCCTCTGCTTGACCTAGAAAGTTTCTGGCTTTATTGGCTCCTTTTAACATAGAGACTGTCCTCCTTGAAGTGACCTGTCATCATTGAACTTTCAATATACAAATTCCAGCCACTCCCCTGCCCCTAAATTAACTGAACACATCTCTCTGTTTTGACTCGCATTCGGCGGTTGCTACTGAATTTGAAAAGGTTGCATCTCACTTCCTGGCACCAGACAGGTTGCAAATCATACCCACACTAATTAGCACATGGATTTCTGGATTTTAACTATGCCAGGCAAAGGGAGATGTAAGTGAGGGTAGAGAGACATAGAAAAGGGTCACTAAGAGAAGAAAATGGAGGGGAGGGAGCATGGGCAAAAGGAATTTGAGTGACCTTATTTTATTCTCTAAAGTAGACGCCCCTTGGAGGATTAACTTCCAGAAAAAACCTTCAATATTAGTCTTGCTTATCCATTACACCAAAATAAACTTTTCTTGCTAGATCCTCTTTTCTGTGTCTTTTGAATCCTGGAAACACAACAGGTTTAGGGAGTTGGAAGGTACTAAATTCTCTCTGGCCTTGCTGCCAACCACAGTCAAGTCAATTGCAGTCCCATCCATTATATAAATGGACTGGAGAAAATAAGTCTTTGTTCAGAAAGCTTCTGAGCTAAGCTTTGTTCTCATAGCAAGAAACAAAAATCATATTTAAAAATATACATATGTGTATGTGCGTGTGTGAGAGATGTTTCCAGTCCTGCAACAATGAAAAATAAAGGAACTTTTTTTTTTTTTTGGTGCTGGGGATTGACCCCAGAGGCATTCTACCTCCAAGCTACATGCTCCAGCCATTTTTTCTTTTGAAACAGGGTATTACTAAATTGCCGAGGCAGGCCTTGAACCTAGGATCCTCCTATCTCAGCCTCCCAATTACTAAGGTTGCAGGCATATGCCACCATGCCCAGCTTAAAGGAAGCATTTTTAAGCTTAAAAATTCCTTTCAGCCAGGTGTGGTGGTGCACACTTGTAATCCCAGTACTTGGGAGGCTGAGACCGGAGGATCCGGGTTCACAGCCAGACTCAGCTACTTAGTGAAGCCCTCTGCAACTTAGTGAGATCCTGTTTCAAAATAAAGAATGAAAAATAGGGCTGGGGGTGTAGCCCAGGGTAGAATGACCCTGGGTTCAATCTCCGGTACCACAAAAATAAATAAATAATTAAATAAATAAGTAAGTAAATAAATAAATAAATCCTTTCAGAACTTCTCATCCCTACAGCCATGCATGAAGAGGTCATATAAGAACAGACACATAAGCCAGGCATAATGACACACTCCTATAGTCCCAGCTACTTGGGAGGTTGAGGCAGGAGTATCCCTTGAGCCCAGGAGTTGGGGACCAGCCTGGGCAACACAGTGAGACCCTGTCTACACACACACACACACACACACACACACACACACACAGACACACACACAAATGTATAAATGCAGAGTCAATAGACAGATTACTGCATACATAAAGACTTACTATACAATAAGGAGAGCTCATAAACAATGAGGAAAGGGGAGATTACTTAACAGGGTGGTGGAGAGCCTGGCTTACTATATTGGTAGAAATAATTAGGTCACTAACATCACATTCAAATACAGAAGCCGGGTGTGATGGCAGGCACTTGTAATCCCAGTACTTGGGAGGCTGAAACAGGAGGATCACAGGTTTGAGATTAGCCTCAGCAAGTAGTGAGATTTTCAACAACCTAGCAATACCCTGTTTCAAAATAAAGAATAAAAATAGGGATAGGGGTATAGCTCAGAGGTAGAATGCCCCTGAGTTCAATCCACAGTACCACACAAAAAATATATGGATCAAGATGTTAAGAACCTAACTGTGCAAGGTAAAAGGATAAAGTTATTAGAAGGAAATATAAGTAAATAACTTTGTAACCAAAGGACAAGAAGACACTTTTAAAACAAGACCTAGCCAGACACAGTGTCACATGCCTGGAATCCCATGTACTCAGGAGGCTGAAGCAGGAGGCTCACTTGAGCCCAGGAGTTTGAGGCCAGCCTGGGCAACATATTGAAAACAACAGAAGAAGAAAGAGGAGGAGGGGAAAGAGGAGGAGAAGGAGGAGGAGGAGGAGGAGGAGGAGGAGGAGGAGGAGGAGGAAGGAAGGAAAACTTCATAAATGAAAATATAATACAAAAATGTGATGATTTATAAATGATTGAGGAATTCTGTTCAATGAAAAACATCGCTAAAAAAGCAATTTTCTGTATTTTCCACTTTGGATGGCAAATAGGAAATTGTTACATATGGCTCCTTTTCACTTGACCTGCTCCAAATTCAAAAGAATATTCATTCATCCTTTCTGTTCAAAATCAATGAACAAATTATCCTTTATCCTATCCAAGCTTTCTGCATGGTTTTGTAGATATTGACTGGAAACACTTCATCTTTTCAATCTAGCCCCAACTAGTATCCCTAAAAAGGAATAGAAGATTCAAGAATGTTTCCTGATATATCAAGCAGGACTGTACACATGGAAATATTTCACTTGTTTCAAAGCATCAAAACATACACATTCATTTCTTTCCTCTCAGTCCCAGGCCTGATACTAAGCATGCATGAAATTCCTTACATAGCTCCTCTGAAAGAATTCTGAGCTTGCAGGACTACCAGAGGTTGTCAGTGTCGTGGTGGGAGAGAAGAATGAATTCTACACTGCTTTTATCCTCACTCCCAAAACAAGGACCCAGGAAATAACTGTTTGCTATTTAAGGTAGCAAATTCTGTTCAAGCTTCCTTAGCAGCATGGATAGAATAAGAACTCATTCAATCATAGGCATTGAGAGCTAAACGGAAACACTAGAGAATTAGTAAATCCTAACATCCTTCACTGTAATAAGGAAACTATAGTGGGTAGAATGTGCTTAAATTGCTTATCCAACATCTCAAAACTGATGTAGGACTACAACCCATATAATTGACTCTTTGCCCTGTTTCCTTCAGCTGAGATGCCTCAGAGTGCTATAGTGATATCAAATGTTTCTTGTTAGATATTTTTAATTTGCAAGGGAAACAGTAATAGTTGATGTCTGTCAGACACACACATAAACCGCTAGCTCAAGCTAGTTTGCATTTTAAAAACTTGATTATATTACATTACTTTTTTTAAATTTTATTTGATTAGTGCATTGCAATCATACATCTTGAAGGATTTCAGGGTGGTTGACGTATACATGCACTCATCGGTCAATTAGGCCTCCCCAGTTCCCACCCCCCTGTTTCCCCCCTCCATCCTTCCTGTTTTCAGCATAGTAGTTGACTTTGATATCTTTGTGTATGTCCATCCTGTGCACCAGTTTGTTTCCCTCTCCTTCACTCCCATCTCCACCAGTTAGTTCGCCTTCTTCGCTCATCTGAGGTTTTCTCTCTTTGTCTGGAGTCCCTCCTGTGCGGATCATGGCTCATCCTCCCATGACCTCAGCACTGGGGTACTCCGGGGTGGGGCTGGGGGCTCGCCCACTCCGCATCCACAGCACCAGGGTGAGAGTTTCCCTGGGGGCGGGGCTAAGGGCTCACCCGCCCCCCATCCCCAGCACTGGGGGTGGGGCCCAGGGCTCACCCACCCCACATCCCCAGCACTGGTCAGTTTCCGGGGGCAGGGCCAAGGGCTTGCCCACCCCACATCCCCAGCGCAGGGATGAGGGGTTCTCCGGGGTCGGGGCCAAGGACTCACCTGTGGTGCGTCCCTAGCACCAGGGGTTCTCCGGGGGCGAGGCCCAGGGCTTGCCTACCCTGTGTCCCCAGCTCTGGGGGTTCTCCAGGGGCAGGGCTGAGGGCTTGCCCGCTCCGCATCCCCAGCACTGGGGGGAGGGGTTATCTGGGGGCAGGGCCGAGGGCTCACCCACCCTGCATCCCCAGTGCCAGGGGGAGGGGTTCTCTGGGGGCGGGGCTGAGGGTTCACCCGCCTAGCGTCCCCAGTGCACAGGGGTCTCTGGGGGTGAGGCTGGGGCTCACCCGCCTGTGTTCTCAGTGCTGGGCCGCTGGGGGGGGGCATGTCTCATCTACCTATGTCTTCAGTTCTGTGTTCCAGGACAGTGTTGGGCTGCTCATGGGGGGCTGTGGCTCACTGACTCGTGTTCTCAGAGTTGGGCTGCCCCTGTGTATGGCCACCTCTTCTTTGTCTCTCCTCATCACACTCATTGCGGGAGCAGAGGCTCACAGCCCACCCCTTGAAACCATCGTTGTTATAGGTGTGGGTCTGGATTGACTTGGGCTTCATCATGTTCCAGAGTTGATCGGTTTCAATGGTGGTCTATAGTCACTGGACATAGACAGCAGACAAGGATCTGCTGTCTCTTTGCTGTTGGTCTCTGGGAGTCACGGTGTAGGCGTGGCCCTGCATAGATGGTGCCTTCGCCTCCGATCTCCACTTACCAGGTGGAATGTGTGAAGTTTTATTTAGACCCCCCGCTCTGTCTGCTGCCTCGTACTCCGCTGTTCTCCAGTTCTCTTTGTTTTGTTTTGTCTGCCCCACTTTTCTTGTTAAGAAGCAGTCTTCTTGCTGGCCGTTTTCTGAGTTTTGGAGTGCCGGTGACACGCTGCCTCCCTTTATCTCACTCACCTGTGTTCTTGTTGGGCAGTTCTGGGAGGCCATGCGATGTCCATCCATGTCCTCAGTGCTGTAGTGTTCTGAGCCGGTGCTAGGCTACTCCAGGGGGGCCGTGTTTCACCCGCTCGTTTTCTCGGTGTTGGGGTGCTCCTGTGCCTGGCCGCCTCATCTATGTCTCTTGGCGTTGCTTTCTTTGTGGGGCTGAGGCTCGCGTCCCACCCTTTGCAGTCATCGCCGTTGTAGGTGTGGAGCTGGTTCTACTTAGGCTTCATCATAGTCCGATGTCAACTGCTTTCGATGGTGGACTATAATTGCTGGTTTCACAGGAATCAGCTATTTATTTGCTGGAGGATGCCGGGGGCCGTGAGGCTGGCGTGGCTCAGCCAAGATGGCGCCTTTGTCTCCGCTCTCCGCTTACCTGGTGAAATGCTTTGAGCTCCCTACTGCCCTCCGCTCTTTCCACTGCCTCGCATTCCGCTGCACTTTGGCCCTCATTGTTTTGTTGAGTTTTGGCTGCCCTACTTTTCTTTTCAACATGCAGTCTTCCTGCCGGCCGAGCTCCTACTCTCGGATCGCCAGTAACATGTTGCCTCTCTCTATCCCTCCATGTTGGTTCTCCCTAGGACATTAGTTTTGATGACACCTTATTTTTGTGAAGATGGATTTTTATCTGTTCTTGTGATAGAAAGCAAGGGCAACACAAAAATCAGAAGTGAATATATAGTGTCCAAGGTTTAAGAGTGTGCCCAGTGCACCAACACACAAACACACACACACACACACACACACACACACACAAACACACACACACAGAGGTATACTCCATTAGCAAATACTTGTACTCATTTAAGAAAAAAATAAATATTTTTCTTCATATGCATATGTTTTCCAAATACCTACCAAGTTGTTAGGACAAATACTTAGGTTGTTTGGATTCAACACTTAAGTTACTTAATACTGAATACTTGTTTATTTACCAAACAGAATGCTTAGGCATTTCTTTTGGCCCTTGGCACCCCATGAAAAAAAATTTTGAGATACAAAATGCACAGATCCATCCAAAAAAAAAAGAAAGCTTTTGCCCTATTCTTTAGATGGTCAGAAGAGTAACTTACTTCATATTTGCCAAGATGTCTCTTCAGAGCATTTGAGACTTGGGGTGCGAGACCTTGAAGAGCCTCACCTCAATTTCAAAAAAGTGTCTTCTTATTTGCCCATTTTAAACTTTGCATATTTCTATGACCTTTCATTTGGAGAATGCGTTGAGGGGCCAGGGAAAGATGGATTGAGTCCATTGACATGGAAGACTGAAACGGGATTGCGATCAGGAAATGAAGAATTTTTCTTATTAAAAATGCCAGGTAAAGCTGGGCGTGGTGGCGCATGCTTGTAATCCCAGTACTTTGGGAGGCGGAGACCGGAGGATCCGGGTTCGCGGCCAGCCTCAGCTCTCTTGTCTCTCTCTCTCTCTCTCTCCCCTTAGTGAGGCCTCCGCAACTTCGTGAAACATGGTTTCAAAATAAAGTATAAAAAATAGGGCCGGGGGCGTAGCGCAGAGGTAAGAACGCCCCTGCGTTCAATCCCCGGTACCGAAAAAAAAAATGCCAGGTAAAGCATGTTCAATTTGCTCCTAATCAGGAAGATGATGCTAAAATACAACACTGAGGAGTACCAGAAGGATAATTAAAAACAAGTCATAGTTGCTCAAATGGAAAAGTTCTCAAGCCTAGCTTCAGGTTTCAAATTAGCCTAAGTTTCAAAGTATCTTTAGTTTTATCCTAATACTAGTGATTTACATTCAAACCCATTAGCCCTTATTGACCCAAGTTTGATGTGTTATTCATTCTTTTGCTGGTAAGCACCAATTAACCTGAACTTGAAATTTAGTGCATTTTTTCTCGTATTCTGTCTTATTCTTCACAATCAGGGCAGACAACATACCCACACATGGGTCTAAAACATCTCTCTCATACCCACTCTCTTCTTTGCATGCCAGTATAGCCACCTGAAAAAAAAAAGGAAGGCAAGAGGTGGTGCTGACTTAGTCAAGCAAAAGGGTGGCTGTTCTGAAAGGCAGGTAGGTAGGTATAGGAGTAGAGTAGAGGAGGAAGATGTTGATGTCATCTACATGGACGTGATATTTGAGGTAGAAAAAGAGAAGATCAAGTAGAGAACACAGGAGAATATGTTTACCAACATAAGAAAGAGGAACTTCATCAAAAGAGATAAGAAATCAGTCTACCTACAGAGAAATATCATATACTTCAGGGTCACAGTCACCAGGAGATGAAAGAGGGGAGGAAGGAAAGAATTGACTCTCAAGAGTCACACTGTGGTCACATGTTATTATGGTCAAGGAGAAAAGGAAAAGATATAGAAAACAGTTTCTGTCCTCTAAAAAAAATGTTTCTGTCATCCAGTATATGTAACAGATTCATAGGATGGTTTGACATTGCAAGAGCAATGTCATCTAAACAAAAATATAGCTGGGCACAGTGGCACATGCTGGTAATCCCAGTTCTTGGGAGGCTGAAAAAGGAGGATCGCAGGTTCAAAGCCAACCTTAGCAACTTAGCAAGACCCTGTTTCAAAATAAAATAAGGCTCAGGGTGTAGTTTGGAGGTAGAATGCCCCTGGGTTCCGCCTCCAGTACCCAAAATAATAAATAAATAAATAAATAAATAAATAAGATGATAGTGAGTTGTATGGAAACTTATCATACATTTACATAATCCAGTTGTCTTCTTCTGTTATTCAAAGGAACACAACTTAGAAGGAGTTTTGAAAAGGTCTCTAGAGCTATGGAACCTTAATACTCAACAAGTCTGTAGATTTTACCATTCAGACATTGCAAACTGACCACTAATAAGCTATCTCTAGCCCACGGGTATTCATTCTTTGGTTTAGACACTTTTCTTACTTGTTTATCTTGATTTTGAACCTTTTACCAAACACTTAAAAAATCAGTAAATTCCATATAAAAATCTCCATTTCTGACTTCTCCTAAACGATTGGAAGACTTCTCTGCTGTGGACCATTATTCCAGAGAGGCAGCGGCATCAACTCTGAGTCCCCTTGAGGAAGGTCTAGCCTGGCCTGATCTCTCATTGCCAGCCAAGGCCGTGGATCCTATAGGCACTCTGATTTGTAGGCCTGTAGCAGAGTGGTTTGCAAATTGCACACATGAGGAGTGTCTTAGAGGCTGCAGTGTCCTGCTCAAAACCCAAGGCTTACTAGAGGCAAAAATGGCCCCAACCAACTACCTCTCAACCCAGATCTAGTTTGGGGTTTATGGAACTCAGACATTGTATAATGTGGCATGCCAGGAAAAAAAAACCCAAGAAATAATTCTATTCTCAGGTCTATTTCTTATCATTGGGGGACATTCAACAAGTCTACCAAATTTCCCTCATCTACGCAGTTATGGTAATGCTGTGGGCCTTACTTACTTTGTGGAGTTCTGCTCAGAATAAAATGAAATGAGTTTATGTTTTAAAATGTTCTCTAAAAATAAGGAAAACATAGCAATTTGTAGAACACTGGAATTAGCCAAAAGCCAAAGCTAATTCCAGGTTCTAGGCCTAGTTCCTCTGCAGGCTGGTTTTATGACCTTTCACAAGTTTCTTAAACTCCGGGTTTCAAATGCAAATATTATTTTCCAAGATCTTTGCAACGTTAATCCTAGTCACCATTTTTTTAAATTGTTTTTCTTGAATTAAAACCTTTATGACTTGGGTCAAACCCAATTGTGAATTAAACTAACATTGAAAGAAAATGGAATATTGGGCCAGGTTTACTTTACGGGCCTGTCAGAAGTGCACTGAGATGTTGATAATGTACTGTTATTTGAAACCTCCGTGCCTCCCAGCTTGGCACAGAGTGCACCTCGTCAAGGGTAGAGATCCAGAGCAGAGCTGGGAGAGGACAAGTAAATATAAATGACTGGAGAAGTGCTTCCAGGGCGCTGAGTCAGCCGGAACAGAGCCTCCTGCCGAGCTCAATGGATCCTTTCTCTTTTGCCTGAAGCACTGGCCGGAGGCAGCTTGGCACTGCCTGCCAGGAAGACAATTTTTAGTCCATCGATTCATTTGAGCTGGGCAGAGTGCCCTGGTACTTAGGCACTCAGACAAACATGCCCTTAATCACTGGCAAATCCAGCCATGCAGGGAAGGCCAGCAACACAATCAGCACCTCAGGTCTGACCACAGGAGAAGGGTGATCTAGAAAGCTCAGGGTGTCAGCCTCAGAGACTTCACAAGATCTATGGCTTGATTTGTCAACCCAAAGCCCAAAGTAATCTCTGACCTTGAGTCAGGAACATTCTACCTCAGGGGCATTGCACTCTTCTCTTCCCTGAGCCAAACCTAGAGTAGCTGAGGAGTGGTTGGGGGACTTTATTCACAGTTCCCTCTGGTGTCCTGGTCTCCTTATCTCAGTGTGTGTGCTCTTGTGTTGAGATGAGGCTTCTACTTTGACCCTCCATAAAACCTTGCTCATTTGACACTGTTATATCACCATCACAGCCATCATGTATTGTAAATATTTCTTCTCTTCTTTATATCTGCAGTAAGACTGAGTTATTGAAACTAAAGACTTCAGTTAATTAAACCTCTAGCATCTAGCATAATGTCTGATATAGGAAATATCTTTGAATCCTTAAAAAAGGAAAGGAAAAAGGAAGATAGGAAGCAAGGAAAGAAGAAAAAGCAGAAGGAAGGAAAAAAGAAGGAAGGAAGGGAAGGAAGGAGGGAAAAGAAGGAAGGAAGGAAAAAAAAAGGAGGCCTAGGTGACTACTCTGATGAAAGTGACAGCTCAGAGGGTAAAATGATACAACCAAGTTAGCAACTAAAATCCCTGAAAGCTGAACTAACAACCAAATCAGTCATCTGCATCGTCAATACAGTTGGTTGAATCTAAATAGTCAACATATTTGGTTGAGAACCAAAAGTAGGACATCAGATGATACAAGTATTTTGAAATTTACTAGCTTACAAGTATTTTGAAAGTTTGAAGTGTCCTATGAATGCCAGAGATTATTAATGTCTTTATCACCATTATGAAGGGATTAGGGCTACCTCCTCCACTCATCAGTTCACAGTTTATTTTCTTGTCCCAAACTTGAAGCTGTATGACTCAAATAGGAAAAAAAAAAACAAAAGATTATCTGCTCCCTGTTTGTGAACACACCTTTATGATGCAAGTAATATTTCTTCATGAACTGAAAATTTCTGAAACACAGAGATTACATCATGTTTTAATAATTAGGATGCCTTAAGTGGTTAGAAAATCATTGTGAGTCCTCAAAACATACTTGTGTTGGATTCTGATGAGCACTTCTTCTGAAAGAGCAATTAGATAGGACAGCCCCAATTTAAAGATGGCAAAACTTAGAAACATTGAGGTTAAGTGACTTGCTCAAGATTGTGGCATTGGTAAACATCTAGAAGAATGCTAAGCACAAAGCAAGTACTCAAAAATATTTACAGAAATAGAGTGCTGGAAAGTATGTAAGAAGTAAGCCTGCCCGGCTTCCTACATGGTGCTGAAAACTCTTCTGGCAAAGGGATATACCTGTCAACTGAAAAGTCACTTAAACTTAATCCTTTATAATCTTTCATATCAGTAGTCAGTTTGCTCGTTATATAAAGAAGATAATAATTAGCACATGTTTCCTGCGTTCTTATAAGGATAAAAATAATGTGTATAAAGTACTTAGCAAGGACAATTCCTGGCACATAGTGAACAATGAGTAGGTTTAACCTCTTATTATTCTTAGTATTAAAATTTTCTTTAGTCTACTTTTAATTTGGGGGTTTTGTTTGGTTTTTGTTTTCTGGAGCCTCTCAACCCTTTCATAGATTTTTGCTTCAGACTATCACTGTTTCAGGGCAAATCGGTTTTCATGATTCTCTGAGTTGTTCTTGGGGGAGTAGAAAATGTTAGTCTTGCCCTCAATCTCTGGATCAGAGAGACTTAGAGAGGTGATGGATGGATAGTATCTGAGTCACAGAGAATGCCTTCCGAGAAAGCTAGACATTTTCTTCCAGGACCTGAAAGGAGCTTATTTGGCAACTTGCCATTTCAACAGCATGACTATGTGGCATCCAGCATCCTAAAAATGTAGATGAAATGCCTATAAAACAGTGTCATGGTGACAACTAGCTCAGCACTTATGAAACACTGATTCAAGGGCTACTATATAAACAATTTCGTCTTGTTTATGTTATAAAATTGTTTTCACTGGAATATGGAAATTATTGGAATTTCAAATCTATATTAATGAATCTCTTTCATTTTCATTTTTATCTTTATGTAAATGTCTAGTGCCATAATATATTATTTCAGTAGCATGTGAATATAGTTTATGAATAAAAGTAAATGCACTCGGGGTCTACAATCACAATTTTTTGGTTTTTTATTTTTGTGGTACTGGGATTGAACCCAGGAATATTCTACCTCCAAGTTACACCCTGGGTCCTATTTTATTTTATTTTTTATTTTGAAACAGGGTCTCACTAAGTTGCTGAGGGCCTTGCTAAGTTGCTAAGGCTGGCTTTAAACCTGTGATCCTCTTTTCGCAGCCTCCCAAGTACAGGGTTTACAGGAGTGTGCCACCACACCTGGCTCAGCCTGGCTCACAATCACAATTTTTATAGCTAAGGTATGTAATCAAGAAGATTTTGAAATCAATGGTTAATATTAGCACTAAGATTAAAATGTGTTTAAAGAAATAGCTGTGTAACAATCTCATTATTATCCATAAAAATAAAAAGTTATGCCTACTTAATAAAATAATATTGTCATTTTATTCTTTTTTCTACATGAATCTGAAATTTGATAAAGTGGGTTCGGTTTCCTAAATCTCTATTCTATCTCTCTTTCTACAAGTTAATTCATATTGACTATGATCACTGTGAAGAGATTTAGTGGAATATGCAACCAATATTCAAAGTAAATATTCCTCAGGGCTGATGGAGAACCAAACCACAAACTGACTGAAGATTTTGACATCCGTTGGAGCAGTGGACCAGATCCTAGCTACATCAGCCAACGCTTTCACAAGTTTTCGTGGAACAAGAAGAGACAAATACCAAGTACCAAGTAACCAAGTTACAGCACCCCATTCCTTTAGGCAGTGCTATCATAGCATGGTTCAATTCTCACTCTCGAGTCTGAGATTATTCTAGACAAATGCCCTCCCTACCAAAAATGTAGGAAGAAACTATGAAGCATGCTCCCAGGGTAGTTAATCTCATCCAGAGAGTGACAAGTACTTGGAACTTCTCTAAAAGTTTTATCTTCCATTTGCTGTCCTTTTTTTCTCTCCCAAAGACTTACTGATTAAAGGTGTTATAGAGACAGAGAGTTAAGCCTTACAGATCTCTCCTGAGACCCTAGAGGATCAGAACCTTTCAAGATTGTTTTGGAGAAATGGACTACTACACTGAATCCATTATAATTATTTCCCTGTGACCCAGCAGTCCTGGCAACCTAAACCATGGTACCCTGAAAAACATATCTTTTCACAAGTGAATGACCAAAGCAATGTTCCCTAAGCCTTTATGAGTCATAAGCCTTATGGCAGAAATCACTCTGGGTATTCACCAAAACATTTCATTTCCCTTCTAAACACAGGAAAATTGTATTTCTCAACATTTTTTAATCCAGTGGGGCTATGTGATAAGTTCTGACTAATAAAATGTTGACAGAAGTGATGTAAGCACATCCAGACACTAAAGTGTCCTACAGAATTATCCACACTCTGTATCTTTTATCAGTAGCTGGCTGGATGCAGAATGTTGAATAGAGGACTCCAAAGGGAAAGAAACTGAGTAATTATTTATTAATGTGGAGCTCAAAATGCTCTTCTTTTTTATATGTATACTTTTATTGGTGCATTGTAGTCTCACATAACAGCATAGTTCAGAGTGATAGGGTCAACACATTCTTCTAAGATCCCCTAAGTGAATTTAGTTGGTCATGAATGAGAAAAAAAAAACTCTAATTTTTTTGGAGTTGTTTGTTATAGCAGCTGGAAAGGCTAATGCAAGCTCCTTCAAAAACATGATAAAATACAATTTTTTTCTCTTAACAAAATAATGTAAACATGTCTCTGCCTACAAAAGCTAGAGTACAGAATTCAGGAGCCTATCCAGTGACCTCATGATCCTTTTTGCTGGGATAAATCTTGAAACTGGTGTCAAAATAAGGCCCTACTTATCCCAAGTAACATTTTGAATTTCTTTTACCATTACCTCCTTCACTTTGAATAATTATGTTAGGCATGATTGATTTGGTACTTTCCCTCACATCATACCTTAAATTATTTGAAACCCATCTTATCTCATGGTCTATGAGTCTCAGAAGAAAAATGGATAGAAGAGTGAAGCAGGACAGACAATTGTCCTAGGTGTCCCTGCAGTCCAGCAGTGCAGAAACTCCTTCCCACAGGGGAGAATGGCTGAGCTATTAGTGCTACATTGGCTCACCAGGACTAAGGACAATTATGAGCTATGAATTTAACTGGTTAGGTTTTCAGACTTCAACCACATCAATAAAATTGCATTTTTAATATGGTTTCTCTTTCTGTCCTTTTTTGTGTTTCTAGAACTGGGTAAATTTTACAAAGTTGCACCTGATATTGAGGAACAACTAATAAGCAACCAGACTCTAATATCGAAACCATATTTTAACACTAATACTGATGCTGTCTATAGTCACACTCTCCCCTGACTGAACTCTCCCCATCCTTCCCTCACGCACCTTGTATTATAACCAATATCTGTGTTACCACTTTCCTCATTTTCTTAGCTCCCCCAGGTTAAGAATGTAACCTGGTTTTAAAAAGCTGTATTAGTGTCAGTGGTATAAATTTAGCTATAGTTTTAAAAGAGATTTTTTAGGATGCAGTTTTGAAATTTTCCCAATGGGTAGCTTTATTTAAATGATTTGTAGAAATAAATGTGTGATTGTAATATATCTGCTTGCTTATGATTTATTTAATTATTTACTGGCAATCTGAGCATCTTTCTTAACCTGCAAATGCAACATAGTACTCCTGACAGTTATAACTAGATTTCAATGGCTAGAAGCCTAGACTTTTCCAGAGTTCCTCTCCCTTAAATAGTTCTTGGAATCATTGAAGAGGTTTGTATCCATCAAGAATCAGCCAGCCTAATCAGGATCCTCAACAGCCTTGCAGCCCCATCAGTTCCCCAGAGTGGCCTCTCCACGCTGGATCAAGCTCCAGTCAAAAACCCATATGGAAATTCCTCCAACAGAAGATTTCCCGTTCTCCAGCAAGTTTCCGAAGATAAAGGCTGAGAAGGAAAAGATATAAAAATAAGAGTCATGAATCCAAACTCGAATGGCTTTGGGAGGATACAACTCTCAACTCACACATACTGTGTTAATCAGCTTTCTGTTACTGTAACAAGTACCTAAGTTATCAACTTATAAGGGGGAAAGGTTAATTTTGGCTCACAGGATTGAAGGTTCCAGACCAATACCAATCAGCCATGTTGCTTTTGACCTGTGCCAAAGAAGCACATTATGGCAGGAACACATGGTATAGCAAAATTGACTATCTCATGGCCAAGAAGAAAGAAAAATAGAAGAGGAAGAGACTGGGTTCCCACAGTCTCTATCAAGGGCACACCACCAATGACCTAAAGACCTCCCACAGCCGGGCGTGGTGGTGCACGCTTGTAATCCCAGTGCTTGGGAGGCTGAGACCGGAGGATCCGGGTTCGCAGCCAGCCTCAGCCACTTAGTGAGGCCCTCCGCAACTTAGTGAAGCCCTGTTTCAAAATAAAGAATAAAAAATAGGGCTGGGGGTGTGGCTCAGAGGTAGAATGCCCCTGGGTTCAATCCCTGGTACTGCAAAAAAATAAAAAAATAAAAATAAAGACCTCCCACTAGGCCCTACCTCTTAAAGGTCCCACCACCTCCCGATAGCACCAAGAGGAGAGTCAAGCCTTTAATACATAGGCCTTTGAGGGACATTTAAGAGGCAAATTATAGTACATACTCAATCACCTTTTCACAGAGGGGCTGGCTCAGACCAATCCCATCTTCAGCTGTCATACTGTATTCAGTACGTCCATTCCTAAAGACTTTTTCATGGGCGAATATAATATAATAATGCATGAGAGTGTGGTGTCACTTAGCTCTGTTCACATTACATTGGCTGCACCTAAGCCCCAGTATGGATGCAGTCAAGATAACTCATTAAATGTCCCATTGTATATTTACATAGTAATAAACAATAGACACAATTTGGTAGTACGATTATGAGACTTTAAATATCCTATGAAAATAAATTTTATTTTTAATCATCCTTCCTATTTTTATTCCCAGAAAAAAAAATGCATGGTCATTTGTGTGTGGGCCTATGTTTAAGAAGGTCACTTAGCTTTGTATGCTAAAGAAGAGATCATTATACAAGTAGAAAAACAAGTCGGAAAGGGAAGCTATTATTCTAAGTCTATTCATTGTCAAGACTGTATTATTTATTCTTCTGTCTTGATAAACAGAAAATTAGTTATCTTCATGATTATGGCCTTCAAACCACAACACATTACCTTCTCCATATAAATGACCAATGTATGAATCAATACTACTAATACTACTAGTTTTATTTTTCAATGTATAAGGAAAATATTTGAACCTAGTATGAAAATGTCAATGAGAATGCAATGTTTTTGTATTTCACTGCTGGAGACCAAAACTAGGGCCTCACACACATTAGGCAAGCACTCTACACTGAGCTGTATCCCGAACCTTTTAAATTTATTTTATTTTATTTTATTTTATTTTATTTGTTATGGTACTTGGGAGTGAACTGAGGGGTTAGAGTTCTACCACTGAGATACACCCCCAGCCCTTTTTATTTTTTATTTTCAGACAGGGTCTCACTAAATTGCACAAGCTGGCCTTGACCTTGTGATCCTCTTGCCTTAGCCTCCTGAATAACTGGGATTGCAGGTGTGTGGCTCGGCCACCCATGACAATGCAATTCATGCTTGAATTTTACACACCTCCCATAATCCATTAAGCATAGAATATCAAGATGTCAGCTTATTTTGAATACAAAGAAACATAGCGTTGAGGCCAGGTGTGGTGGCATGCCTGTAATCCCGCTACTTGGTAGGCTGAGACAGGAGGATGGAAAATTTGAGGCCAGCATGTGGTAAGTTATCAAGAACCTGTTTCAAAATATTTAGAAAGGGCTATGGTATAACTCGGAGGTAGAACACACTCTGTTCAATCCCAAGTACCACAGAAGGAAGGAGGAAGGAAGGAAGGAAGGAAGGAAGGAAGGAAGGAAGGAAGGAAGGAAGGAAAGAAGGAAGGAAGGAAGGAAGGAAAGAAATATATCTATGGGGTTTAGTAATCTCATTTTTATTCAAAGCTGAAGAAGAGTTAGTGGTGTTGGATTCTTTAATAATCTACCAGTGGGAAGAATACATTGTAAGAGATCTTAGAAATTTTGGTTAGCATCCAAAAGAATTTGAATAACAATGTAGAAATTTGTATACTCCTTAGGTTTTCCACATCTATTCAATATTTATGTTGAAAGGAAACAATGGTAATAATTTGTATTTGTATAGCTCTTCATTTCAAAGCACTGTCAAATCCATTGTCTCACCTGATTTTCCAACATCCCCATAAGTACATAAAACAAAATTAATACCTAGTTTCAAGATGATGGAAGAGAATTATACACAAGAGTCATACATCTTGCTAAAATCAACACCAACAGAAAAAAGAGTTCTAAAAATCAATTCTATAGACTCATAGTCTTTATACCCCTCATCTTCTCTAAGTCAGAGAAGCCAAAGTTTGACTCTCCCACTGGGCCCCACTATCTCCCAGTAGCACCAAGCAGGGGGGTCAACCCTTTGGGAGACATTTAAGATCCAAACTATAGCACATACCCAGTCATATACTCTAGTTTCCTGAGTAACCTTTGTCAAGTTAGTTATCATTCCTAAGCCTCTGTTTCTTCATGTACAAAATAGGAAAATTTCTTACAACCATATTAAGGTTTTTATGATGTTTATGGAAGAAATATATGTAAAATTATCACACCCTATGTAAGTACTCAATAAATATTTACTCTTTTATTCTTCCCTTTTGTTATTTCAAGAAAGCTCCAGCCATACTTCCATAATCTCCTTGAATACGAATCTGTGTAAAACCATAGTCAGTATCCATCTGAAACTGGGAAGCAATTAATTTGAGTAATTATATTGGGTAGGAAACTTGGTATAGTTGGGTAGTCTGCTGGGTACTTCTGACATTTCTTTGAACTCTGTCCTGCCATACTGCATGGACAATTTGCTTCATCTGCAGATTTCTCCAGCAGAAGTCTGTCTCAAAACATTCCCCTCCTCTCCACCGGCCATGGATTCTCTTGACATACATCATCCTAGTTAGCTTGATTCAAAAGACTAGTACAGAAATGGAATCCAGTGGCTGGGGGATGGACCCTGCACAGCTCCAGAACATCACTGTGGCCCTCTAGTTTTCAACATTCAGAGTTTTCCAGAGGTGTTTTCAATGGAGGCAAAGGAATCAGTATAGACATAGACAAGCACTGGTCAGAAATGGGAGGCATGAGTAAGAGCCTTAATCAGATTCTAAGTGTTGAGTCAATAAAGCCTTTCTCTCCTCTGTGAGGCTCCTATTCCTCATGTATAAAACAAAGAGGATAAAGACATTATTAGATCCATCTCCCCAATCCTGCGAGTCTCTTATGCAAAAGAGCCTTGCAGCTTTGGGTCCAAGGGTGTTGAAGAACAAAATCATATAGAATCCAATAAAAGAGAAAAATAATATAGGAAACTTGATGTGTTAAAAGTATTAATATCATGTGTGACTTGTCAAGGTATGAACCAGGTGATAAACTACTTATCAACCAGCCAACAAGAGCATTGGAAAAAGCCCTGGATGAGATGGGAAGACTTGGGGATGAGAAAGTAGGGCAAAGGTTGTAGGAGAGGAAGGTGGTTACAAGCAAACCCTGAAAGAAAGCTGAGAGCTACCTGAGAAGACAGAACCGGGGCAAAAGACCAGAAGACCCCTTCTGTAGAAAAATACACTGTGGCCACAAGGAAAATAAGGTTTAGGCTGGTCTGCCCATTCTAGGTCCCTTCTTCCTCCCAACCATTTTGCCATTCATTGCCAAATTATTCATCCTAATTCATGCTAATGTGTCTGCAGTATCTTATCAAAGGCTTCACAAATGAGGTATGACTTGGGAGCATCTTGGAAGCTGAGCAGACACTCAAAGGGTGGAGGCTGTCACACTTCAAGTAGAAGGAAGGAGAGAGAGCATCTTCTTTATAGAGTACCTGTTTCATTGCAGATGATGTGGTAGTTGCACTGCATACATGTCATATAATAATCACACCACCACCAGGAGGTAATTATTGTCTCCATCTTATAGATGAGCAAAAAGAGGCTCAGAGAAACTAAATAATTTGCCCACAGCTGCTCATTACCTAATGGCTCCATTCCCACAACTCTCAATACATGCAAAGCCACAGTGTTACAGAATAAGGTTTACTTAGAAAGCATTGCCTGTTCCTTTTCCACATGAACAGGAGAAAAGGCATAATTGGGGGTAGGGGAACAATTGCAGATGTGGGTCAAAAGACCTGTTGAAACCAGACTGGAATTAGTCTTAGGAATGTTGATGTAATTTGTGGATGATAGCAACCACTGAAATTTTTAAGGGGTAGTAGAAAACAGGCAAGCTGATACCTAACTAGTCTGGTGATTCATATCACAGTTTTTGGTCTCTGCCTCTCTTTTAAAAATATAGGTTTATGTTTAAATGACACATGGCAATTATACATATTTATATGCTATGGTATGATATTTCAATATATGTATGAAATGTGTAATGATCTGTCACCTTAGCTGTACCATTTCCTTTTATTAGGAATATTCAAAATCCTTTTACTAGCTATTTTGAAATATTTCATTGTTATCAACCACAGTTATCCTACTGTGCTACAGAAGATCAGAAATTGCTCCTCCTACCCAACTGAACCTTGTACCCATTAACCACTTTCTCTCCATGTCTCCCTCTCCCACTCCCTTCCCAGGGTAACCACTACTCTCTTCTCTCCTTCAATGAAATCAACTTTCTACCTTCTGCCTATAAGCTGGCACTGCCTCTGACATCATTAGATGTTTCTATAATATCATCAGAGTCATTTTTCTTCCTGAGTAATATCATCTGGAATTGGGCCAGGTCTTCCCCACTACCTGTTATCTGGACTAAACCCCTTTGACACCTGTCATCAGGAAATTAGATGCAGAGTTCTAAAGGTGTCAGGCACATTTCTCCAATCTAAAGAGGTAAGGAATGCAGGTGCAGACACTTTGCTTATCTTACCAATCAGACTCCAGTCAGGAGAATATCCCATTAAGTAAACATTCCTTGGTGGGAACCACATCAGGAAGGTCCCATACCCAATACCACTCAAGGTCTTCCCTTCCCCATTGGAATCTTGGACTTATGTTTCTTTCATGTGTTATGAACCATACCTCCATTTTCTAAACCAAGACCAGCCTGCTCTAAGATCTATTTTCCCCCATTGTGCTCTGTACAAGAAAATCGGAAGCTCCTGTGTAAAAAAATAAAATAACAATAACAATAATAATAATTATGGGACCAGCTCCACATGACAGCAGCAATAACAGCTTTCAAAATCCTTTGAGTGTAAAAGTCTTATTTGTTTTATGAGCCGACACATGGAGCTAGTCTTAAAAATAAAAAACATGAAAGGTTTCTTGCAGCTCAGATTTCATAAGAAAAAAATTGCATCTTTAATTAAGATTTATGGGCCTCAGTGGGGCCCAGCAAAAAGAGAGAAATGGTTCAGAAGTGTAAAAACTAACAGTTAAAAATGGGGAAATATGATTAAGGGCCTTTAATTCCTCCTGACTCTTTTGCAGAGCTTCCAGTGGCCTCAGGCAAAAAAACAAAAAAACAAAAAAAACAAAAAAAAACAGGCACTTATTGTCTTTAAAACAGCATTTTTCTTGGCATAAAATGTTTATGAATCAAGATGAAACTTGTAAGGAATAATAATATAAACTTTGCTTGAAAGGCTTCTCTTGCTAGAAATAATATTTAGCTTAATGGAAAAAATTTTGACAAAAAATATGCATATAGGTTTATACATAAGGGAGGAAGCATCTAAGTGGACATCTTGCCTGGCACTGTCTCCGCACTTCCAGCTTTCATAGCAACACACCCTTGATCTCACTGGATCTTCTTAAGGACTTTGAGAGGCAATTAGGACAGATACTAGAAGTACACTTTGAAAGTCAAGACACTTTTTCAAAATGTTAGGTTACTTGTTCAATGTCTGAAAATGGATATAAATAGAAGTTTGTTTCTAAATCCAGCACTCACTGCACAAAGCCAGAGAGCTGCTCCTGTAAAAGTAGATCTGTGCATGTCATTTCTATCTCATGTATACATTTTTATTCACCCGCTTTTACTATACAGAATAATAGGTTTCATTGTGGTATATTCGCACATGAAAATAACATACTTCGATTATATCATTGTGTGTGTGTGTTACTGGGGAATGAGCCCAGGATCACTATACCTCTGAGATACACCCCCAGCCCTTTCTATTTTTTTGTTTTGAAATAGGTTCTACATTGCTGAGGCTGGCCTCAAACCTGCAATCGTCCTGTCTCAGCCTCCCAAGTACTGGATTACAGGCTTACAGGCATGTACCACCATGCCTGGTTTCATGTATACACTTTTAAAGTTTCATGAGTCATATTCTTACAAAGCATAGTGAAGAAACTCTCATACTATTATTTCAATCCTCTATATATTCAAATAGAACAGTAAAGATACCTTGTGTAAAGACAATTGTGAGTAAAGCACTTTTAATTTGATACAGGAAATACAACTCATCAAGGTTCAGCCTAAGTCTCTCCTCAACATGTTGAGAATCAAAACAATTGAGAGCAAATTATTCCCCCAAATACCTGTAGTCACTATTCCCCTACCACTGCATAGACAATTAATTATCCCATCATATGTTTGCTATTTTACCAAACAATTATTCTCTCTCTCCATTCACTATGAGTAGGATAAAGTGCTTTAGGGAAGGCATTGTGTTGTTATCTGTTATTGCTCTAGCTAAAGTTGGGAATGCCTTTAGTACTTGGTTTGTCAGTTAAGTAAGACTTGCTTTAACTTTTTAAATTGCTTCCTTAATGCTTGAAGGCATGCCCTCTTGATCTTGTGCTTCAATATTAATACATCAACTTTTCCTTTCATGATTGCATGCCTTTAATTATTCATCACTGTTTAGAGGACCTAATCCACGTTCTCAAATTCAAGTTCCAATCTGGTTCCCTCTCTGCCACCCACATGACCAAACTGTCCCTTTAATGGGAAAATTTCTAGGGGTGTCCATGGCAGCATAGGAATTTTGATAACTTTTCTTTTTATTTGATCCAAAGACTCATAAATCTTGTAATCACTCTTACAACCTCCACTTTCCAGAAAGAGAAAGGAAACCAAAAAAGTGGGTGAAAAGGCTTTCCAAAAGGCATTCAAGATATTTATTATTCATAAAAAGCAGCCCTTATGTCATCAACTTTTGATGAATCACTTCCACGACCTTACAAATTATTTTCCTAATATCCTTAGCAAAGAAATTCCTAAATCAATGTTTCTAGTCCTGAGATCATTCCAAAACACCAACCCTAAAGATCCAGCTACTCCAGAGACATTGTCTTACCAATACTACAGACGTATATCTAAAAGTAAATTCACTACTCCTTTTCCTAGCCTTGACTTATGTTCTCCATCATGAACTTGACTTCTCCATTATGAACTCCTTTTTCCTCCACCAGGAATACCTATATTTTGATGAACATCCCTTGACTTTCCAATGATCTGTTTGAATCCCATCTCTATAATACATACCCATGATCCTTGCAGCTTAAAAATTATCTCAGCCTCTTTTGAACTTCTAAAGCCTTTTGTAATTCTAGTTGTCACCCAAGTATCTAAACTGGTGATCTGTGTGATGTCAAAGAAACGTTTTTTTAAAAATATCTAAATGCAAAAGGAGACTAAAGGGAGCAGGGCTCCAGAGTTACTTGTGCAAGATGAGGTACACAAATAAAACACTAGAATTTCTATTTAAACGTATCTTCAAGTACAAAAAATTAACTTTATCAATGTCTAATATGCAAATTGCTTGTGTTAAACATTGTGTTCAAAGGTCTCATGACCCATGCAATGTACATAAATCCTCAGGAAAGAGTAGGAATTTTCCAAAGCAAAAGGATGGAAAGCAGGAGCCTCATTTTCCCTTTGCTTTCCAAGTAAGGCTCTGTGCTGCAGTTCATTTGCGCCTTATTAAATGTATTTGTGGGTAATGTTGTCTAGCATGAACTACATTACCTCCACAATAGAGTAAATTAGCTTAAAATATTTCTGCCAAATAACCATGAGTTGATGTTAATGGTAATAATGCAAACGCAAATGGATAGCAAGAAAATAGAGCTAAAATAGCTATGTGTGGTATAAACTCTTCACTGGGAACATTATGAGGCAAAAACAAGAGATTATTTAATTAGACCTATTTGCAATATTAAATTTTAACTCACCTTAGTATCTATAGAGCCTTACGATAGCTATTAATAGTTATGAAGCCATCATATTTAGGGAAACATTTTATAATATTCTATATTTTACCATATACTATTTGAAAATTATATTTTGGCTATGTTTCTAATGTTTATAATTTCTCAATACTATGGTATCTTTATAATTTATAAATAAATCAGTATGTATATGCACACATAGTATCTTTGTACTTTATAAATAAATCAGAATGTATATACATACATACATACATACATATATGTATAGATATGTGTGTTTGTGTGTATGTTTATATGTCACATGCTTGTTTGTTTCTTTTTTCAATAGGGATGCACAATGATATACTTTAGATACTACTGTCCTGGAGACCTGCTTTCCTCACCACGGGCCTCTGGACAGCTCATTGGTGGAGAGGTGCTGGTGTTGATGATAGGGCTAAATCCCTGATGTGCCACAGAGACACAAGTACACCAGGACATATCTCAGCTGCAAATATCCAATAGAAAATGCTACAGCATTTTAATAATACAATACATTCAGTTCATATCTATGTTTTCCCAAAGCATTGCGATCAGAAGACATTAGGAAAGCTTAGAATCAGAACTTCTCTCCAATGATTAGTCCTGTCCTTTGTTGTGTCAGAAGTCGAGAAGTCCACCATCACCCTCTCCTTAATTCTGACAAATTTCCTCCGTGGGGACCCTTTGAATTCTTCCCTTTCCTCTGGTTATGCTCAGAGCCACTGTGGACCATGGTCATGCTTAAAAGACGACGAACTCAAAGGAAGTGGTAAGATTCCCAATTGCTTTCAGCCAAGTCTTAGCTGCCACTTTATAGTTTCACAGATATGTGTGTGTGTGTGTGTGTGTGTGTGTGGAGAGAGAGAGAGAGAGAGAGAGAGAGAGAGAGAGAGAAGGCACTGCCTTCCATGCTCTACATGGGTATATCTAAGACATACAAAATGTAAGAAGTTTTGAAGAAGCCACACTCTTACCCCCCATCAATATCCTCTAAGCCCCAAACTCTTTCTAAATGTGGGAGAATTTCATGGCTCTTTTCATTTGTTCAAGGTAAGCTCCATAGAAGACATGGGACAGCAGCTCAATGTAGCGCTTTGGGCACAAGCTTTGGGATCAAATGGTCTGTGTCCACCTCACAATTATACCACTGACCAGCTATGTTGACCTTGGACAGCTGAAAAAGTCTGTCCTCGAATTCCTCCTCTCTCTCTCTTTTTTTTTCTTTTTTTTTTGCGGTACCAGGATTGAACTCAGGGGCGTTCTACCTCCGAGCTACACCCCTGGCCCTATTTTTTATCCTTTATTTTGAAACTGGGTCTCACGAAGTTGCAGAGGGCCTCACTAAGTAGCTGAGGCTGGCCGCAAACCCGAATCCTCCGGTCTCAGCCTCTCAAGTACTGGGATTACAAGTGTGCACCACCATGCCTGGCTAGCCTCCTCTCTTAAATAAATAAAAAATGGAGACACTGAGAAGTCAATAAAATGACTCTTCTAGGATACTTTGAACATTTATACACATAAAAGCATCTAATAATTGCTGGGCGTACTGGCACACACCTGTAATCCCAGTACTTGGGAGGCTGAGACAGGAGGATTACAGGTTCAAGATTAACCTCAGCAACTTAGTGCGGCTATCAGCAACCTAGCAAGACCCTGTTTCCAAATAAAAATGCAAAGGGCTGGGACTGTAGCTCAGAGGTAGAATGCCCATGGGTTCAATCCCCTGTAACACACACACACACACACACACACACACACACACACACACCATCTAATAATTGTTAGCTTTAGGAATTATTGTTATTATTATTTGTATTTTCAGGTTTCTCTAATCATAAAATCCATGTGCTGTTCTCCATATTTATATGCTGAGTAGATACATTAAGAAATCAATGAATGAATGCCTCAATATTAGAACAGTTTCTAACTCATATGTATTCTCTTCAGTGCTTCACTATGTTGTAAATGTTTTTGGTTTTGTTTGTTTTGTTTTTTGGCCTCAGATTTCCATGACTTTAACCAAGAAAAATGACAGCAATAACAAGAATCTGAAAAATGGCATATTATCTTCTCTCCTGTACAATTTTTAGATGTTCATATTGCCTATCTTTCCACTGGAGTTACCTATGTTCCTCCAATATGGTTTATACTTCGGAGAACTCCCAGGAATGACTCCAGAAGAGACCTTTTCGACTTGTACAGGAATACACCCAGCATTACCATGTGGGGAACCTCCTTCAGTGCCTCAACTGGGGCCTCAATCTAAGAAAATATAATAGTCATGAATTTCTGGGTTCAAACACAGCCCTAGAGACACCCTGAGAGTACCAAGCTGAGAGTAACTGAAAAGGTGAAGACATTGCATAGTATAGGCATGCCTATACACTGTAAGGAACAGCTAAGAGAGGATGTGACCAAGATATGCAACATCATGATATGCTACTTGGAAACTGATTGTTTCAGTCCTTAAAAATGTGCTCATTCTACAGGATCTGAGAGCACAGAGTGAACGTAGGGAAGGTATTTTTCAAATGCACAAAGGAGAAATATGACGTTTCATAAATAGCCTCCTGAAAGCATGTCTGAAGCCTAAAGAGCACATCCAAATACATGCAAGGATGAAATCCTTAATCAGGTGTTATGTCACTAATAATATGTGACTCTAAGTCCATGATCCAGGTACATGAGTCTCCTAAGGCACACAGCCATGGAGGCACCAATAATAGATTCTAATTCTTCATGTGCTTATGGTTTCCCTTCCTTCTAGATGCATATGCTCCTGGTAGAACCATCTTGCCTCTTTGGGTAGGAGAGGGAGGTACTGGTTTACCAGAACCAGGAAGATTAACCAATGATGTGGTTATTCCCACATGCCTTGTTGTTGTTGTTGTTGTATGTTTGTTTTGGATCAGTTTGGACACTGAAACCTCAGAAGTGTTGTGTGTGTCATTCTGAGTGGGTCAGTCATGCTATCATAACAAACACGTTAAAAATCTAAGTGTCTGAGAGCAACAAAGGCTCATTCCTTGTCCATACTACAATCCTTCTTGGGTGGGCAGGGGGCTCAGCTCCCCTCCATGCTCACATCAGGCCCCAGTCTTATAGAACAGCCACTTCCAGAACTCTGATAGTCACCACAGCCCTGGGAAAGACTGTGCTGTGGGACTTATTGGCCATGAAATGTTTTGGCCTGAAATTGACATACAACAATTCTTCTCACAACTCATTAACCAAATTTAGTCATAGGTCCCCACCCAACCATGAGGGTAGAGTAAGTTTAATCTTCCCCTGTGCCTGAAAGGCAGAGAAACAGAAATAGATATAAACATCAAAAGACTTCCTCATCTGAAGAAAATGAACAAATGTCCTGTTATGGATTCAAACTTAGCACCAAGAGAATGCTACAATTTGATATTTGCCCTCAGAGAGATAGCAATCTTTTAGGAGAAACAGAATATCCAGAAAAATAACAGAAGTTAACTTGTACTGAAGATCATTTGCAATCAGAAGGAAAATTAAGCTTCAGATTCTAGAATACCAGAGTAACACAAAATTTTCCCTTTAATATGCTACACACTATAACTGAAAATTTCAAAGTATACCCTTCAGATCCTTAATGGTCCTGTAATTCTAAGACATTCCACTCTTAAATGTATTCAAATTACAGTTTTCTAAAAATTATTGTTATTGAATCTGTTTCTCTTCACTTCTAATACAATTAGTAAAATTACTTTCATACAGATTATTTTATATATACACACACACAGTATACAATAATTTATGCACCTATTAAGGCTAATGAATGAGCAAAGACAAGTGAAAAACAAGACTCTGAGAAACAATGGCTGACCAAGAGGTAATCTCACTCCCAGGAAAGGTAGAGATGCAAGATTCAAGTTCATGTTACTGGGTCTCTGCTAAGTTTTCCCTGTCAGATTTTTGACATCATTTAAAATAAAACCAAGACTGCTCAGTTTGAAAATACCAAAATATAAGATAAATGTAAGGAAGAGAATGTACTTTATCTCAACTGCTACCAATGTACTATGTTCCTTGGGAAAGTAAGTTTTGCTCATTGTTTTGCCAACTGTAAATTGGGTAGTAAAATTATATTGGATCATGTACAGGGCCCCTCCCTGAGCCTATATTTCATTTTATAGAAAAACTGCATTAGCAGCTCAAAGACAACAGAGAAACCATTAGGAGGTAAATAAAAAAAAGAACTAGTATGGCACAAAACCATAGAGGTTAAAAATAATATACAGCCTTTTCCTACTTATTTCTAAAACACATACTATTCAGATTTCCTTTAATTAATTCTATATTTGTTTCTAAATTCAATACTTTAAGGAATGAAATCTGCAACAATTAACTCTCTCTTCCACTTTCAAATGAAGGTATCCTTGAATTCATTCTGTATTTATTTCTAAATTCAATCCTTTAATGGATGAAATCTGAAATGATTAACTCTTTTCCACTTTCAAATAAAGGTAAGGGTATCAAATCTAGAAGATTATGCAACTATAAAATTTCTTTTTTACATATGAATAAAGGATATACTGCTTATCAGAATAATGGTATATGTTGTGAGATATAGAAAAACTATCTCACATATGATCATCATACTGAATGGACGTAAAGCTTATGCCACACATGAAAGGAGATCATAATTTAAAGACTAGATTAAGAAAAATTGACTGATGTGTGCATGTATACTTCTACCACCCTGAAACTCATTAAGATGTATGATTACAATGCACCAATAAAAAAGAGTGAGATTTACAGTATAAACAACCAACAACAAAGAAGTTCAGAATGGTTTAGGAGAGGAGTATCCAGTGTAACAGCTGAGGTATCCAAGAGAACATCGAGAAACATACGGTAGGCCAGGCATGGTGGTTCACACCTGTAATCCCAGTACTTAAGAGTCTTAGACAGGAGGATTGCAGGTTAGAGACCAGCCTCAGCAATTTAGCAAGGCTCTCAGCAACTTAGGGAGGCCCTGTTTCAAAATAAAAACTAAAATGGGGCTCGAATGTAGCTCAGATTTAGAACATCCCTAGGTTCAATCAGGAAAGAAGGAAGGAAGAAAGAAAAAAAGAATGAAAGAAGGAAGGAAGGAAGGAAGGAAGGAAGGAAGGAAAGAAAGAAGGAGGAAGGGAGGAGGGGGGAGGGGAGGCGAGTAGGGAGGGAGGAAGGAAGGGAAACAGATGGACCATGATCTTAAAATCTTGCAGCATGAGTTATATACCAATAGAAGAAAGAGTTAAGGTGTGAAAGGACATAATAATAAGGTATACTCACTTGTAAGCAACATAAGTAAACATTTTCAGTTTAGTACAAGTGGAGGGCCTCCTTTGCAGCAGGATGGAGTAGCATGTGGGATTTCCCAGAGAAAAACTAGGAAAACCTATACAATATTATAAGCATGTATCGAAAGCAATCAGAAAGCTGCTAAAACAATGATGATATGAACCAAGACTACAGTGAGTGAGAATTGCAAGATGATCTGCAGCCACTCTTTCCCCAGGAGATAGATTTTGGAAACAGGAGAGAGGGAGGAAAATCCATGTCAGACTTTCCCTGGTCAGAAGGCCACTACCACTGGGGACTAGGAGGTCAGCAGAGTTGGACTCAAAGGACTGAAGACATCATATTGGAGATTTGAAACAATCCATGCAAATGACTGAGCGCTCCCTCAAGAGATTTGCCAACTCTGAAGCTAAAGGAGAATCAGTAGCCTCTGAAAAGCAGAGCGGAGCATTTGGTGGTAGGGTGGTCCTAAGGACAGAAAGATTAAAGTTCAGGAACCACATCTCCAAGAATGCACCTTCAGAGAATAATAATATAAGGCAGATAGATGGAGCCTTCCAAAATCTGCAACCCAGATTCAACTAAATTAGCAGCCTACCAATGAATCTGCCTGACAGAGAAAAGGGTAAAGCTCAGAAGGAAGATAATATCATTTAGAGTTACTAAAAATTTTTATACACAATATTAGCCATTCAATAAAAAATTATTGGACATGCTAAAAAGAATAGACCAGTCTAATTGGAAGCAAAGAAGAAAAAAACAGAAAATAGTAAACTGGCAGATAATCTAGATAATGCCTTTGGAAAGACAAAACTGTGATGTTAAAATGACTTTAGAATAGTCAACAATATGGATTAAATAGATTTAGAAATCTTAATCGGAACTCATTAGAAAAATAATTAGTAGAAATTTCAGAACTTAAAAATACATTCTCCTAGCTGGACATAGTGGTGCATGCCTGTAATCCCAATTCTTGGGAGACTGAGACAGAGGATCACAGGTTTGAGTTCAGCCTCAGTAGGACGTAATATGGAGAATCCAGAAACTGATCTATACCTATGAAGTCATCTAATTTATGACAAAGATGGTATCATATTACCTTGATAAAGAGATGGGCTTTTTAATAAATGGTGCTTATGCAGAAAAAGTATACCATACATTAAAAATTCAATCTGAGATGGACTCTATATCCAAATATTAAAGGAAAACCAACAATCTGTTTTAGGGGAAATCATAGGGAAATATCTTTATGACTTTGAAGTAAGCAAAAACACAAAAAGTACTAAAAGACTAATAAATCATGTTAAATTGAATTAAATTTAAGAACTTTGTTTATAAAAAAGGCACCATTAAGAATTAAAAGAGCCAGGCAGAGTAGCACACCTCTGTAGTCCCAGTGCTCAGGAGGCCGAGACAGTAGGATCATTTGAGACCAGGAGTTCAAAAACAGCAAAAATTAAAAGAAATGTGAAGTGAGAGTGAGAGGATATTTACAATACTAGAATACCAAAAATTCAACTCCAACATATGCAAAGAACTCCTTTGTATCAATAAGAAAGACAGAAGGAAAATGAGCAAAAGTTCTGTAGAGAAATTTCAGTAGATCCAAATGTCAAATTGACATATGAAATGCTCAATCATTAGATATCAGGGTAAGTCAAATTAAAACTAAAATAAGGTGCAGCAACACACAATGATTATAATGAATAAGAACAGATAACAATACCAATTGCAGGTTGACGAGGACTGGAACTCTGATAACACACTGATGGGAGTGTGAGTTAGCAACAGCCACTTGCAAAAACTGTATCTGCTAAAGCTAAACAAACACTCAAATCAGTACTTTCACTCCAGTGGAAATGTGAATATTCTGTTTCCAAAAAAAAGACATGTACAATAATGCTCATAGTAGCCCTGTTCATGATAGCCCCAAATTGTAAATAATAAAGTCCATCAATAGAAGAATGATATACAATATGATATATACTTATTCAAAAAGCCATACAGCAATGAAAGTGCTTGAACTCAAACTACACACAACTATGTGGATGAATCAAGCAAAAGGAGAGTAGGTGCCTTTGTATAAATTCAAATATAAAGTTATAAATAGGAAATGAAGCACAGTGATTCTATCTATATAGTTCTATCTATCTATCTATCTATCTATCTATAAAACATTTGAAAACCAGGCAAAATCAATCCATGATGTTAAAAATCAGGATCATGGTCTTCCTTGGGTTGTGACTTGAGCCCCATGAAAGAAACTTTTCCAGTGCTCACAATATTCTGCTAATTTTTCTGGATGTTGAAGACAACATGTTCTTTTATGACCTGTCATTTTCTATACATATGACATATGCCATAGTTCAGTAAATTTTTTTTTGTGGTACTGGGAATGGGAGCCAGGGGTCTTCTACCTCCGTGCTGCACCCACGACCCTATTTTATTTTTCATTTGGAAATGGTCTCACTAAGTTGCTGAGGCTGACTTCGAACCTGCAATCTTCCTGTCTCAGCCTCCCAAGTACTGGGATTATAGGCGTGTACCACCAGGCCTGGCAAAATTTTACTTTAAAAAAGAATAAGCCTGGTGTGGTGGCACATGATTATAATCCCAGTATTTGGGAGGCTGAGACCACATGATCCGGGTTCGTAGCCAGCCTCAGCTACTTAGTGAGGCCCTCCGCAATTTAGTGAGACCCTGTTTCAAAATAAAGAATAAAAAATAGGGCTGGGAGTATAGCCCAGAGGTAGAATGCCCCTGGGTTCAATCCCCAGTACCGCCAAAAAATAAAAATAAAAATAAAAATAAAAATAAAAATAAAAAAGAATAAACATGGGGTATGGTAAGGAAATTCATTAGGGATAAATTCAGAAAACAGTTCAGAGAAAGAACACTGTTTTTTAAATAAGTAAATTCGGATTTTTTTGGTAGTGGTACTGGGGATTGAACCCATGGGTGTTCTACCTCAGAGTTACACCCCTAGCCCTATTTTACTTTTTATTTTGAAACAGTGTTTCACTAAGTTGCTGGGCTTTCCTAAATTGCTGAGGCTGGCCTGGAACCTGTGATCCTCCTGATTCAGCCTCCCCAATTACTGAAATTACAGGCATGCACCACCATGCCCAGCAAATTCACATATGTTTAAATGAAACATTTTATTTCAACACAAGACATTTTTTTTGTGTGTGGTAGTAGGGATTGTAACAGGGAGTGTTCTACTTCTGAGCTATACCCCTAGTCCTTTTTTAATTTTTTTTTTATTTTGAAACAGGGTGTCACTAAATTACAGCTGGCCTCAAACCTGCAATCCTACTTTCTCCATCTCCCAAATTCTGGGATTACAGACGTGCCCCACTGTGCACAGCAACACAGGACATTGTTACAACTATATTGCTTGGAACATGTGATCACCTAAAAAATCCAAATATCTGTAGATATACAGTCAAGTATTTCAATGCCGATTGAGAAGAAAAGCAACATTCTTAGCACTCATGTGTTTTTCTACCATGTGTACACATCCCTGGGGTTCCCTCCTCCTGCTCAAAACATCAACCATCGTGGTATATGTTATTGACAGAAAACAGTCAACGAATTTCTCAATTTCAGAAATAAATGCAATGGAAACATTTTTGCTTTATACTGTTGAATATTGGGTGTATTTCACTTGGGGTCTATATGTCCCACCAATGTTGTTATGTACAGCTAGAATCATTCTACCTTATGATATTGTCATTCTTGCTCATACTAAATTGACTTTACAACAAAATTATTGCACTTTCCGTAGTGCCAGTGTTCTAAGTTTATCTTTTAAACAGCACAGATATCTAAAAAGGATTAAATACTGTAAGGTGTTAGCAGAAGTCAGAACCGATAATACCTTGAATATCAATCAGCAGTGGTTTCCAATGACCACATAAACAGAGAATTCCCAGCTTCTGGGCTGCCCAGCATTCTGCTTTGTTGCTTTGTAAACCCTCCCTCTCCTATCCCAATATCCCATCAGAGACTATAATCCTCTGTATTATCAAGAAAAAAGATAATCCACAGAAACTATTGCTTTAGCGGTAATACCAACAATATGAATTGAAAATACAATGAACTAATGCTTCAATCAAGAAAGGACTGCATTTTTATAGAGTTCTAAGTTTTCTTGGCTTATGGGAACTGATACTTTATATTCTGGGTCAAAGAAGTTTCTTGCATGGAAAACAAATATGGTTTAAGTATTGCCCTCTTCTTCTAACCTCTTTTAAAATCTAAATAGCCCTTAAAGGAATCACATACTCGGTTCTGAATACTTAATGTAGGCTTGATTATCAGATTACTTTCTTCTCAAAGGAAGGACAGCCTGAGACCACAAAGCTATGAAATGATATATGAGGCACTTACAAGGGGAAAAAGAAATTGAAAAGTGAAGGGGTAAGTTGGAAATACAAACATTGTCTCCTTCAAAATTATTCCAGGGACAAAAAGAAAAAGAAAGGAAGGAAGGAAGAAGGAAGAAGGAAGGAAGGAAGGAAGGAAGGAAGGAAGGAAGGAAGGGAGGGAGGGAAAAGCATTTGATTGTTCTTCTCTGCTTGTGGCTGTCCTTTGAACACAAGATCCTTCTCATGTGGCCTTGGCATTGACATCAAAACTATAATAAAAGATGCAGAATCCCTTTTTAAGCCAAACACAAACTGTTAGGCCCAAGGAGTTCAGAAAAGATGAGAGAAAGAGAGGCTTCTTCAGTCTGTTGAAGCTGGAATTTACAGCAGGAGAAGTCAGCTTACCCCATAATTGGCCAAGCAATCCAAAGACTGTATGGGATCCTGCAGAATCCTGCAGACTCATCTCAACTTTCAGCACTGTCTGCAAAACATTCAGGAATTGGCAACTGCCTGGATTCATTGGTCTTGGAGAAGTTCCTTAAGCTGCAAGTGCCGCTCTGCCCTTGGCTTCCCATTTGACCTTGGGCTAGGAGGTAGAACCCATAACCCCCACAGGACACTACTGAACAGGTGGCTAAGTGGGCAGGTTCTTCCCCTATTTCATAAGGGAAAATTTGTAGCAAAGTAAATTTTCTATTAAAATGCAAATACAAGGAGGAATAACAACTCATTACCTGCCCTCAACACCTTTTAGTGAGTTAGTGACTCTGAACCTTGGACTAATTGGTTCACTTAGCACTAAGCCACATGTTCAAGGTAAATATCAACTGCTGGAATGGGGAGATAAAGTGTGAAAATCATCTTCGGGAAAAATCTCGGTACTCCAGTATTTGGTAGAAAAAACAATCAGAATAGAGGACATGTCCAAAAAAAAAAAAAAATCTGCAAGTGCAAACTTGTGAAGAATTCTGACAACCGGCCCTTTAAAAGTGATAGAGATGCATCCCGCATCTGTGGGATAAGAGAGAACTCGGGTCCTGGGGAGCCCTACCCTTGGAGAAAGTTATCAAGAAAACTGTCTAAGGAGATCACCAGGTCTAATTCCCACGACTTTCCCCTTTTAAGCCTGAGTCTGATTCTGGCCTTTGTGTTCCCAGAAATGCCAATTCCCACTGGAATCGGGTTTCCTATTGTCCTAACCAGTGCCTGACCTTGACTGAGCTCTCTCCCTTGCTTGTTTCTTTGTAGACTACATTTCAGTATCCTGCTCTGGTTCCACTTTCCAATACTTGTCACTTCCTAATTTGGGTTTTGCAAACCCTGTCACCTGTGAAGATTTTGCCCCCATTAGCTCAGGTGGGAGTGCACCAGAAGTGGACCTGGCCTGCTTCAGTTTTCACACCACCCAGAATCTATGGGACTAACTGGGGAGCTGGTAGGATGGAGAAGTGTGCCTGCTCATGGTAGCACCAGAATGCCTGAATAAGAGAACAGTTCTACCACCTTTGAGATAAATCAACAGGGCTAAAGTAGAAGACATTGTGTGTGTGTCTGTGTATGTGTGTATGTGTGTGTCCTGTGGATTGAACCCAGGGGCATTCTACCTCTGAGCTGTCCCCTAGCCCTTTTTATTTATTTATTTTTTAATTTCAAACAGGGTCTCCCTAAGTTGTTGAGGGCCTCACTAAATTACTGAGGTTGCCCTCAAACCTGTGATATTCCTATCTCAGCCTCCCCAGTACTGGCTAACAGAAGCTATTTTACTGTAGGGACAGAGCTCTTGTACCATCCACAGCAGCCAGGGGCACCAGCAGACCCACCGTGGGAAGACCCTACCATCATAACCAAGAAGCTCATTAGCATTTTAAAAATATCTAAAAGCTTCAACCTCACACTTAAAACATAATATCTACTGACAGCTTTAAAGAACCAAGTCATTTTCTTCCCTTTGTTTATATGTAAAGCAGAAAGTAAACAGGTACAGTTCCAGGACCCCTTGGGAGAAGATACTGTGAGGATCACAGGGTTATCTTAGCAGGTGCACCGCCAGGCTCCACCACCAGTGGTGAGGAGGACCGCTTCATTTGGGGTTTGGGGATAATTCAGTGAGGGGCAGGATAAGGGTCAATTGCTGTTAAAGGAAGGATCAGCACTTGGACTGGGATCTCAGGCTCATCCTCTAGATCCTCTGAAATGACAAAACCAGTGGTTCTTCCTCTTGCTGGAAGAGGATAGAGTTTTTCCACACAAACGCTGAAGGAGAGTGGAGAGAGAGAGAAGTTGCAAAGTAGACACAGGTTAGAAGATGCAGGAGTCCTCAGCTTCCCTTGGTGGAGTCTGAATATCCATCCTTCTATGCACAGGTCCCTGAGCTGTGCCACCCCAGCACTCAGGAGGGACAACTCATCCTATTGCCCACAACTTCAGGAAGAAATCAAGTCCCCATCTACCCATTGGTCTGAAGCTGTCAAAATAAATTCCCTTAGTTCAGCCTGAGTAAGGCTGTAAATCCTTGTGTAGAAGTTTTCATGAAACCCAGAAAAAGAAAAGCTCAGAAGCACCTTTTGTTAACAAAGTAAAGAAGTATTTTACTAACTACTTAAAGACTGGTTGTTACAGCTGGATGTGGTGTCACACACCTATAATCCCAGTACTTGGGAGGCTGAGATAGGAGTATTGCAGGTTTGAGGCCAGTCTCAGCAATTTAATGAGACCCTCAGCAACTTAGGAAGACCGTTTCAAAGTAAAAACCAAAAGGACTGGGGATGTAGCTCAGAGGTAGAAGGCCCCTGGGTTCAATCCCCAGTAACACACAAACACACATACACACACACACACACACACACACACACTCACACACAAATAAAGCCCAGTTGTTATGATATCAATGTTGTGTTCCACCCCCCTCAAATTCATATGTTGAAACCTCCCCCCAAAGTGATGGTATGAAGAAGTGGGGCCTTTGGGAGGTGAAACATCTTGAGGGCTCTGCCCTCATCAATGGGATTAATGCCCTTAGGAGAGAAGTCTGAGAGACCTTGTTCACGTTTCCCTTGTAAGGACAAAGTAAGAAGGTGCCATCCCTAAGGCAGAGCTAGCCCTCAGCCAACACTAAATCTGCCGGTGCCCTGATCTTGGACTTGGCAGCCTCTGCAACCATAAGCAATAAATGTCTATGGTTGATAAATTAGCTAGTCTAAGGTATTTTGTTAAAGCTGCATGATCAGACTAAGACACTGGTCCTGGGTGTGGGTATCTCAACATCTAACCTGCATCTGGACAGAATACTAAAGAGCCCCAGGCTCTGCAGACCAACTATCCAAAGCAGCTTTCAGCAAATCCTCAGCCTCTATCATTGGTTCAAATGTAAATATCTCATGATTTCCTCTGGTTGTGAACAAGCTGTTCTTGAAATCTCTAGACTGCTTGAAAATAAATGTGTTATCTGTTACGCAGAGGGTCCCTCTTTGATTTTGGAGCATCTCTAATGTGTATGTGTGTGTGTGTGTGTGTGTGTGTGTGTTTTACTGGGGATTGAACCCAGGGGGCTTCTACCTCCGAGACACACCCCAGCCTTTATTTTTTAAAACAGGGTCTCGCCAGGTTGCTGAGAGTCTCACTAAGTTGCTGAGGCTTCAAATTATCTTTTCAGTTGCCACTTTAACACTTTTAGTCTCTTTCATTTCTGCATTTGCAATCACTCCTCTAAAACAATTTTCTCTGTCTGGCAGCTTTTGGAGAACATATTAACTTGCCTGCCATTTGGCTTTCTTAACTAGAGTTCCAGGCTTACCTAAGATCACTGAAAGTCTTCTGTGAAATCCAGGTGTCTCAATCCAAGCCCTTTATAAATGGAGGGGTACCTTCATTTCGTAAATGTTTTGAAGCAATACCTTTACTCACCCTTCTCTGGCACTCCCTGAGAGATGGACACCAATAATGGAGAACTGTGGCCACCTGAAAGGATGCTTTGAGTTGAGGGCCCGTGGGGCTGGTGTGCACTGGGAGGGCGTGGTGAGGGAAGTGAGAAGAAATTTTGTATGAATGTGTCCAGTCATGAAAGAAGAACCATCACCGGTATCATGGAATACAGAACTTATAAGAAGTAGACCCTATGTGATAGAGTGAGTCACTGGGGAAGATCCAAAAAGGAGAGTGGATGGGCCAGAGGAAAATCATTACCCAGCCATGATGTAAATGAATAAATTGGAGTTTGCAGGGAAGCCTTCACAGAAGAGATGGGAATTAAGCTGAGTCTCAGGAAACTATTAGGGTAAAGAGAAGAGAGTGCTTTGAGTTACTTGTACTAGATCTCAACCCTGGCTGTATATTAGAATCACCCTGGGAGTTTTACAAATTTCCCCCTGCTCAGGCTTCACCCCCAAGTCAATTAAATCCAATCTTGAGGGAAGGGGCCTGAGCACTGGCATTTTTCAGAGCTCCCTGGGTGATTCTAATCTTCAGGCAGTGTTGAAAATAACCACTAAGCTAGGCGGAGCAAGATGAGCAAGGCTCTCATTATTTTAATATGTTATAATAACACTTAGCACCTGTGAGGTCTTTTCATGCTCTTGGCATTTAACTTGAAACATATATTAATTACTTACCAAAAGAAAATCCCAAAAGGCCTTTCCTTGGCCCCAGCCTTGAGCAGGAGCAGGAACACCTGGGGGCTCTATTGCCGCCTCTGCTGGCAAAGGCTCACACCTGTGCCTCTGGCCCACCCACACTGCAGCACTCCAGCGAGCTCCCACAGCACCCTGCTCATGCACCCTCTGCAGGTGCTCCTGGAAGTGCAGGGTTATATGTCTGTTTCTCTTTAGTTTCTCCCAACAGATGGTGCAGCAGGCACTGTGACTTACTCAGACTTGAATTCTCAGTAAAAAAGCAAAATCACTAGAAGAATGAACCAATAAAAAATCACCAAAGAGCTGGGCATGGTGGCCCACGCTTGTAATCCGAGTACTTGGGAGGCTGAGACTGGAGGATCACAGGTTTGAGATCAGCCTCAGCAACTTAGCAAAACCCTGTTTCAAAATAAATAAATAAATAAATAATGTAAAAAGGCTGCTAGTGTATAGCTCTGAAGTAGAATGCCCCTGGGTTCAATCCCCAGTAACACACACACACACACACACACACACACACAAACACACACACACACTCCTTGCCAGGACTCAGGGGCACCCACCTGTGATCCCAGCTACTCAGAAGGCTGAGGCAGGAGGATTGCAGGTTAGAGACCAGAAATTTAGTGAGAGCCTGTCTCAAAATAAAAGGGAAGAGGGCTGGGGGTATAGCCTAGTGGCTATACTACTTAATATTACTCTAGTGCCCCCGGGTTTAAGTCCCAGTACAAGGGGATTGAGGGCAGGTGTTTTAGTTAGTTTTTATATTGCTGTGACTGACATATCCAACATGAACAACTTAGAGGAAGAATGTTTTATTTGAGATCACAGTTTCAGAGGTTCCGCCCACAGTCAGCTGACTCCAAGATAGAAACAGCATGGCGGCAGGATATGGTGGAGGACAGCTACTCAGCTCAAGGCAGCTGGGATGCAGAGAGCGCAGAAGGGACCAGAGACATATACACTGTCCCCAAGGCCACACCCTACCTGCCTGCAGTGCCACCCAGTAAATCTATTCAAATTATTAGTGCATCAATGGGTTAATCCACGGATGAGGTTAAAACCCTTATGATTCAATGACTTCACCTCTGAACATTTTTTCATTGCCACTACATGACCCTTTCCAAAGAACATTCTATATCCAAACCTTAACACAGCAATGTCTTTTATTACTCATGCATCCCCGTTCAGCTAGAATGTAAACTCCACGAGTGCAGGGAATTTGTTTTGTTCAGTTCCAGACCTTCTCTGACTTCTTTGCACTTCAAACGCTTCCTGAAATGTGACAGGTACTGACAAACATTGTTTCAATAAAGGAAGTAGCAAATATATATGGATATATTTTTCCTATTGTATGCAGTTGTTTTGACTTGATAATTTTTATGCATTGTAATTCCACATTATATCTGTGTATAGAGTGATAGAAACATACATGTACACAACTCTTAGAGCACTTCCCTCCAGGTCCCATCCCTCCCTGTACTTGCCTTTAAGATTAGAATTGGTAATTTTGTATACATACTTAGCATTATTTCAACTGTTACACTCTTTAAGTGTTCGTACCCCTCCTCCCTTCCCTAAATCCCCTTGATCACTCCATTGGAGTCTCTGCTCTTCTACCTGATGCTACCCTTATTTCTGAATTTCTCTTTAGCTTCCACATATAAGAGAAAACATACATCTATTCAGATTTTTGGACTGGCTAATCTTGCTTAGTATAATATTCTTGAGTTCTATCCATTTTCCTGCATATGACACGATTTTGTTCTTCTTTAAGGCTGAGTAAAATTCCATTGTGTATATATACCATAGTTCTGACTTGATAATGTCTGTAGATTCACATCTCTTCTCAAAACCAATCATGGACAAACTCTAGTGTAGGCCAAGCACACCTTTGGGGAGGTGCTTCAATTTCCTCACTGTGTGTGTTTGTGGGGGGGGGAGGGTGGGGTTACTGGGGATTGAACCCAGGGTCGTGCTACCTCTGAGTTATAATCCCAGTCCTATTTTAATTGTTATATTGAAACAGGGTCTCTCCATAAATTGCTTAGGGCCTCGCTAAATTGCTGAGGCTGATCTCGAACCTGCGGACCCTCCTATCGCAGCCTCCCAAGTATTGGCTAACAGGCATGTGTCACCACAACCGGTTCTCACTGTGCTTTCTATTAACAGCACAGTATCTGGTATTTCTGGCATTAGATCCTGGGATTGAACCCAGGGGCATTCTGCCTCTGAGCTACATGCCCAGTCCTTTTTATTTTTTGTTTGAAAACAGGGTCTTGCTAGGTTGCGGAGGGCCTCACTAAGTTGCTGCGACTGGCCGAGAACATGCGATCCTCCTGTTTCAGCCTCCCAAGTCCTGAGATTACAGGTGTGTGCCACCATGCCCAGCTGCACTGAATCTGTTTAATCTGATACTTCTGGCTAGATAAATGAATCACCTACATTAGGCTGCCCTTACCCTGCAAAATGTGACTTCGAAAGAGGGATCACTGCTCCAAAAGGATGCTCTTACCTTACAGCCTGATGGAGGCTACCACATCCATTATTGGCTCAGCTGTGGTAGGTATTGGGGGAAACTAATTTACACAGAAAGGTGCACAACTTACAAGCATTTACTAGATTTCACAAAGTGTCTGAATTTTTAAAGAGTACTTCTTAGCCCGAAAGACATTTTGGGATGAGACAAATAGTAGTAAAGAAGTGTGAACTGGTGATATTTTTGGCTAGGGATGCTTTTCTGTTGCAAAGTGTCTTCTATTGTGAATGAGAAAATCCTTGCTTTAGTCCCAGCTGGATAACCAAAGACAATCCTTTTGCTAAATCTCAAACTTCTTGTTGGAAAAATAATGGTGTTGAACCACAACTGCAGGTTTTTGTTGTTGTTGTGTGTTTGCTTGTTTGTTTTGTGGTACTGGGGATTGAAACCAGGGGCATTTTACCTATAAGCTAGATCCCCAGCAATCTTTACTTTTTGTTTTGAAACAGGATCTCACTAGGTTGCTAAAAGTTCTAATAAATTGCTGAGGCTGGTCTTGAACCTGTAATCCTCCTGTCTCAGCCTGCCAAGTACTGGGATTACAGGAGTGTGTTACCATGCCCAGCTACAACAGTAGTTTTTAAATAAAAATCTTCCATTTCTCCTTATGGGAGGGGTTGGTATGGGGGCAGCAAGGAGACACAAGGCTAACTGGGAAGAGTCATTGAATCCATGTGTGCCAATAAGCTAAATGAATGGCATCTCACACATGCTATTTTAATGTCCATGGACTGTATTTTGATTAAAGACTAATTCATTTCACAAAAGCTTTGCTAAATTTAGAGTATTTCCTGTTAACATTTGCTCCCTCCCAAGATGGTAACTATACAAACAGAATTCCATATTCCTCAATATTTGGAATTACCAATCTAAAAAAATCACTATAGACCCTTCCAGTTGTTTCATGCAGAAAATAGAAGTTACTCTGGGTACAAAGTGTTTTAGATAAACATTAGGGACATTATGGGTTTACTCAATTTTAAAAGAGCTTGGAGAGAAAAGTTAATGGAAGCCCAATCTGAGGATTTCAACCTGAAGCCCCTAAGTCAAGAACTCAAGAGAGCTTACCAAAAAGTCCCTTCGATCCACAAGAATCTCTGTGAAGCTCTTACCAATACTCTCAGACTATAGCAGTAAAGAGGGATTCTCAGGAGCTTAGCATAAAACCACTATGGATCTGATATTTACTCACGGATCTGGCTGTAGCTGCCTTCAGAGAGGGTGGCTTCCCCTTCTCCTTGTCTTCCCAATCTTATGCAAGTGGTAAATACTAAACTAAAACTAAACAATACAAAAAAGGATAATGGGAAAGGTAGTCTTTGACTCCTCCTCTGTAGTGCAGAAGGCACCTTAAAAGGTTATGGAATGCATGCCAACTCACAAAGACAGTCTGGCACAGATGACCCATTTGTCAACATCATGTTGACTTAGCAAGGTAGAAGCATTCCTCACATAACCTAGGACCAAAAGGTAGACATAAAGCCTATATGTCATTTTTATCTTTCAGTAATGTCTTTCATTTTTATGCTCAGACCAAATTTCCTTTGGTATGCTATAACTTAAACCATGAATTATCAGGTCATTTACAATTACCTCATCTTTTATTGGAAATAGACTGAAAGTGAGGGGGACAACTGGTAAGTGTGTAAAGCACATTAAAGCAAGGAAGAAAGTATGCATAACTAAAAAATTCCCATTTTTGTAACTGATCATGTAGATTAGAGTTATTTTAATAATCATTTTTTATGTGTGGTATTCAAAGGACATTTTTTTAACTCAAAGGCATTCCACCAGCTGGGAGTGATGACGCAATCCCAGTACTTGGGAGGCTGAGACCAGAGGATCCGGGTTCGCGGCTGGCCTCAGCTACTTAGTGAGGCCCTCTGCAACTTAGTGAGACCCTGTTTCAAAATAAAAAATAAAAAATAGGGCTGGAGGTGTAGCCCGGAGGTAGAATGCCTCTGGGTTCATTCCTCAGTACTGCAAAAGAAAAAAAAAAGAAAGAAAATGGCATTCTACCCCTAAGTTACATCCCAACTTGACATTTTTTATTTTTACTTTGAAACAGGGTCTCGCTAAATTGCTGAGGCTGGCATTGAACCTGCGATCCTCCTGTTTCAGCCTCACAAGAACTGGGATTACAGGCATGGGCCACCACACCCAGCTAATAATTTTCTTCTTATACCTCACATTCTGTTTCCTTTGTCCTGAGTCAGTAAATCAATGGTCATAAATCCTTACCTGCTGGGGTACTCCATGATTGGGGGTTTGGGAGAGACCACTGGGGGTGAGGAAAGCACATACAAACTAGGCTGTGGCTATTCTATTGAAGATAAATCATTGCTCTCTCTGTAATAGAAGAGGTTCATTCTAACATCCTGCCAGTAAGTGATGGTCTCTTCTCCCATATAAATGCCATGTAAGTGCCATAAGAGTGCAACTGCTGGTCTTTTCTACTAGGAAGAAACGTTTAGCATTCAGCGTACAGTCACCAGATCAGCCTTAAGGAATAAAAGCCCATGTTGTTGTGCTCATGCATAACCCCCTACCCTACCATCATGAACCAGCTATTACAAGACCATTGAGCAATGGTTGGGATCTCTGGGGGAGGAGGCTACCTGACAGACAGCACAGTTCTTCTTATCCATCTGACCTTTGGAAACTACTTCAGCTCTCTAGGGAACATTTGGGTGTGATGTAAGTATTTCCATATTCTCTACCCATTCTGTGAGACTCTTCCATGAATGCCTCCCCAGATCCATCTTTTCCCTTAGTCAGCTGGTAGTAGGGATCTTCTTAAAGAGCCATGAGAAAGCGGTGAGTTTGTTGAGGAAGAGCTATCACTGAAATAATAATAACCTCCATGGAAGTCTGTCTGTGTTCATTAACATTGGCAATGACGCATTGATGCTCTCACAATCAAAAGGTGGAATCCATTTCCCCATCTCTCAAATCTGCATTATTCTTACTGGTCTTCCAACCAAATAGAATTTGTTTGAAGTAACTTCGAGTTATGAACATAGGCCTCAAGAACCCTTGAAGCTTCTGTAGCTGCAATTCTTGGAACTCTGAATCATCCATGTGAAAAAACCTGGACTAGCCTTCTGAAAAATGACAGGCCACAGTCCAGTCACTTCCACTGCCCCAGTTTATCACCTGTCAACAGCCACGTATGTGACGGAAGCCATTCTAAATCATCTAGCTATAAGCTGACCTTCCAAGTTACAGTACATTCATGAGCAAACTTAGTTTAAATCAGTGAAGAGCTAGGTCATACCAAAAGAATTACCTAAATAATACACAAATTGTAGCCGGGCTCTACAATTAAAATAGCACAAACCTGTAATCTCGGTACTTGGGAGATTGAGACAGGGAGGATCACAGGTTCAAGGCCAGCTTCAGCAACTTAGTGAGACCCTTAGCAAGACCCTGTTTCAAAATAAAAATTAGAAATGGGTCATGGTGGTGCACGCTTGTAATCCCAGTACTTGGGAGGCTGAGACAGGAGGATCACAGGTTTGCAGACATCCTCAACAACCTAGTGAGGCCCTCCACAACTTAGTAAGATGCTGTTTCAAAATAAAAGGTAAAATAGGACTGAGGGTATAGCTCAGAGGAAGAACACACCTGGCTTCAATCCCCAGTAGCAAAAACAAAACAAAACAAAAAACTGATTCACAAATTGTGAAAATTATAACATACATTAATGGTTACATTTTAAGCCATTAAATGTGGGTGACTTACTATGTAGTAAAGGTAACTGATATAGAGTCAACTATGTGTTCATACACCTCAAATATGTATTCAGAAATTTCTCCAGTCTAAACTTGTATATCATACTTCTGTGGAAAGATAGAATGCCTTTGAGCATGCCCATATTCATGACTTTGTGGGTCATGTAGTAATGAGTTAAAGGTGGATAATTCATGTCCACATAGCAACTTGGTCCTCATCATTAAGTAATGGTCTCTGTGAGGGCTGTGTGGAAAACAGAGCTGCTTTTTAAAAGAACCACATCTGTGTGCAGAAAGCAACAGAGCTTTGCTCCAAACTTCAAGGATTTGGACTAAGATTCTCCTGGTGATATGACGTAGCACCCCTATCTTTCAAAGGCATTTTGAGCACTATTAGATCTGCTTGATCCTATAGCTCAAGAAGCAGGAAGTCCTATGAATTTAACAGAGCCCTATTTTTTATCTGGACCCAACTCAAAACTGGCAGCAGAGAAACTGAGCAGGTTAGCATGCATTCATGTAGCATGTTATTTCTAGAACTCAAAGAAGCAGCTAGGTGTTGTGTCTCTTTCTAAGAAGAATGAGATACAGAAAGCCAGGCATGGTGGTGCACACCTGTAATTCCAGTACTAGGAAGGCTGAGACAGGAGGATCACAGGTTTGAGGCCAACCTCCACAATTTAGTGAGACCCTGTTTCAAAATAAAAACTAAAATTGGGCTGGAGGTGTAGCTTGGAGGTAGAATGCCCCTGGGTTCAATCCCTGTACCAATAACAACAACAACACAAAACAAAAAAACCCAGCAATTCATTCTTAATGTGGCAGAGAAATGTCAACTTGACCCAGACCATTGAGCACCTGAAAACATCCTCAATATGAGCTATAGCTGAATTTTTATGGGTTTTATTTTCCATCTTCTAGCATGTATATGACTTACCAAAGTGTCTAGATATTTTCTACATTTCCAAGATGTCTAGTATAGATAGTGTTATGGATTAGCAGTATGCCCTGTGTAATAGTAAGACAATCAAGGTCTCTCTGGGCTAAATTCCAACAGAGTTAAAATAGTCTGAAGTAAGATAGTGAAGGTATACTGCTATCCATGCCAAGTAGAAGCAAACTGTTTATAGAATTGGTTTTTGCTATCAGGCATAGAAAATAAACAATCTCCAGAGCAGCAGTTGAATACAGGCCATGGTTTAGATGATTTGTTCAAGTAAAAAGAAAGAAACAACAATTATACAAAACTACATCTGAACTAGCAGCTGCATTTGAAGCTACCACCTGATTAAATTTACAAAAGTTCATTTTTATTCTGCAAATTTCATCTGTCTTTTAGATAGGCTAGGTAGGCATATTTAAAATCTCTGATCATACCACTAATCTGAAATTCTCCCTGATGTGCTATATTTATTTTTGCTTTGTATATTGATAGGGGTAAACTGTGACTTGGTCCTTCTTATCACTGTAGCTATATTTCCACAGGTCAGGAAACTAACATGGAAGATTTTGCCACTTTCTGTGTGTCTATTCCAACTATTTTTTCAGAAACTGGAAAAATAAGTAGTGGTGTTTTGAGCACCACTAAACTCATTTTGAGATAAAACCTGGGCAAAAATTCCACTCATCAGTTCACCTTTATAAGCTCCTTTGTATTTGTAGAATAAAATGGTGCTTTGAATTTTCTAGAATTAGCTTGAATTCAGATGTTCAGTGTTCACTCAGAATATGTGTGATCCCCAATGCAGGGTCACTTTTATTAATGACCACAAATCAGTTTGAAGAAGAGCAGAAGAAAGTTTCATGGTATACATGTTGAAAGTAGAAGAGAATGCTTCAAGTTGTCACAACTTTCCATTTTCTTAAGAATCTTTGGTCACAGTTTCTAGGACAGCCTCAGCAACATAGCAAGACACAGCAACTTAGCAAAACCCTGTTTCAAAAATTTTTGAAAGATCTGGGGTGTAATTCAGAGGCAGAATGCCTGTGGGTTTGTTTTCTCTTCAGTACCAACAAACAAACAAACTTAGATTCATGCAATGAAGTCAGTAATCGTATGGAACCATGGTGTTTGTAGTCCTCAACACCAAGTCATTACATTTTTCTCTCCCTGGTCAAACAACTATAATTTATTCTCACACATAAACCACTATAAATTGATAAAACATGATTAATTCTTGTGCTATGGAACTTTCTCTCCAATAAGAAACTATGCTTTATCAAATCCTCTTGCATTTAACCAAGATCTGAATCTAATTGAGTCTGAAGGCAAAGAAATGTTGCAGGTAGGTCTTAAAGTGAATCATCAGCTGGGCATGGTGACACACACCTGTAGTCCCAGTACTTGGGAGGCTGGGACAGGAGGATGGCAGGTTCGAGACCAGCCTCAGAAACTTAATGAGACTCTCAGCAACCTAATAAGACCCTTTTTCAAAACAAAGTTTAAAACAGGACTGGGGGTGTAGATCAGAGTAGAATGTCCCTGGGTTCAATCCCCAGTATCACTAGAGAGAGAGAAAGCCAGGCGTGGTGGCGCACGCTTGTAATCCCAGTACTTTGGGAGGCGGAGACCGGAGGATCAGGGTTCGCGGCCAGCCTCAGCTCTCTCTGTCTCTGTCTCTGTCTCTGTCACTCTCTCTCTCTCTCTCTATCCTTAGTGAGGCCCTCCGCAACTTCGTGAGACCCGGTTTCAAAATAAAAGTATAAAAAAATAGGGCCCGGGGCATAGTGCAGAGGTAGAACACCCCCGCATTCAATCCCCAGTACCGGAAAAAAAAAAAAAAGAGAGAGAGAAAGACAGAGTCAGAGACAGAGACAGAGAATCATCATCACTTTGCAAGGTGAATTTCTTTGTGTGTGTGTGTGTGTGTGAGACACTGGGAATTGAACCCAGAGGCATTCGACCTCCGAGCTACACCCCCAGACCAATTTTATTTCTTATTTGGAAACAGGGTCTCACTAGGTTGCTGAGAGCCTCACTAAATTGCTGAGGCTGTCCTCGAACCTGCTATCCTCCTGTTTCGGCCTCCCAAATATTAGGATTACAAGCGTGCACCACCACACCTGGCTTTGCAAGGTGAATTTCTGAGCTGAGATCATTACAGGGTGGTGACACAGGAAAAGAAGCATTACTACTGCTGGCAAGGAAGGCCTGGCAGATTTGGGGTGTTTAACACACTCAGATTTATTAAATTTTTCCTTTTATAATTTCCAAGATCCCACTCTTTCTTGGTTAATGCTCTATGATAAGAGGTTTGATAAATATGTGTACTTCATTTGAATTTAAATTCTCTCACTCTCAGGATTATAGTTTTGGTTGGGTTTTAGAAATTTGGCCCAGTGTCTATAAGAAATAATGAATTCAAGACAGTAGCTGGAGTCATAATCTTTGATACTTATACTATTCCTTGAATAGCTAAATTAAAACTCTGGTATTGTCTTCTTTTTCCAATGTTGTATTGAGAAATAGCCAGCTCCTTTCCACATTCCTTGCATTCTTTATTTCCACTATAAAATTCTATTCCTCTGACTTTGCCACCCAAAGTCTTACCTTTCATGGGTAAATAATTCCAGGAAATTAGAAGTGATTATAAGATGCCCATTAATTCTTTTTCTAAGAGAATATTAATCAGAGCATATAAATAAACCAGAGATTTGTACTTTAAATATAGACGAAGGCTACTATAGGGACACATGCATTTCCATGTTTATAGCAGCTCAATTCACAATATCCAAACTATGTAACCAGCCTAGGTGCCCATCAACAAACAAACGGAATATGAAATTATGGCATATATACAAAGCGGGATTCTACTCAGCCAAAAAATAATACAATTATGTCATTTGCAGGAAAATGGATTGAACTCGAGAATATTATACTTAGTGAGATTAGCCAGTCGCAGAAAGTGAGAGGCCATGTTTTCATTCATCTGTGGAAGCTAGAGAGAAACTGGGAAATAAAGAAGACCTCAGATATATGAGGGGAGACACTAATCGAATAGGGGAGAGGGAGCCAAAGAGAGAGAGTGGAGAGGGGATGAGAAAGGGGAGATCTGATTATGGTAACTATTCAGATAACCTTTTTTTCATACATGAAGTTACTTGTATCAATTATCTATGGGGGGGAGGGACAGAAGGGAAATACACACCAAATGTTGTATACATGCATGTATTTATTACTCTGAACCTCATATGATGTATGATTATGATACACAAAAAAAGAAATAGAAGAAGATAAAAGAACTGGGGGGAGGGACCACTGTTCACATTCTAAAAATTACTTTGCCATATATATACATATATATCCTAATCTCATATATATCCTAATCAATATAACAAATAGGAACAATAGAAAAGATTTAGATTTCAGTTTAGCAATTATTCTCTTGCCTGTACCAATTCCAATCAGTCAGTAGTGGCAGCTAAAAGAGATATGTTGAGAAGGATTCTGAAGGTAAGTCCTAGCTCAGGAGGGAAAAATGGCACATTCAATTAGTAACGACAGCCATAGGTATAAGAGAAAAGAAGGTGGCACTGTATAGTTGACATCTTATAATTAATATAACAAAAACCTTGCTAACCAGTAAGATCTAGTATATCATATTAAATTCAACCACACAGTTTTTCTTAAATTATGGTTGTGGCGTCACTCTCAAAAATCACCAGGTTAGAAAAGTGGGGATTTTTATTCACATTTTATGAAGTTGAACTCTGAAGCTTGGAAATATTGTGTGGCTTGTCACAATCATCACACCTAATAAGCAGAACACACCTTTCCAGGACATGCATCCTAAAGTTTTTCTAATAGTCCATGTAGTAATATGAAAATAACTGATGTACTTCTTATTAAAGCAAAGGCATAAAAATGACCCTTTGAAAGTATAACTAGTTCCTCTGTCGGCTAACGTCTGATAAATAAGTTTGTGTTTAGCATTAAAAAGGAGAAAATGATATAGTACCACTTGTCCATTCCTATGTCTGCCCTTTATGGACAACACATTGTTTCATGGGGACACACCCAAGCAATGGCTGAATGTTTGGCTTGATGACTAAGAGCCTCAGTTAGCTAAGGAGGAGAGATAAATGGGGTAAAAGGGAAATAACAATGCTGACCTAATTCACAGGGATATAATTAACAAATTAACCATTGTAAAGTACTTTGGGAAAAAAAGTGTGGTATAAATGCTAATATTACTACCAAAACTAAATTTGCATTACAATCCCATATCAGGTTCCCAGAGTATTCATCAGACATGCCTTACCCTGTCTGCCCACTCCCATGAGGCAGCACGTTAAACATTCTAACCAGATACTATACCCACTTTCCCACACCTACTCCTGTTGTCCTTGAATTCACTTTCTCATCTTTTTTTCATGGCCTTGACTTCACCCCTACCATGAAAGAATCTTGGGTTCAATTGTTGGCATTCTACAGAAAGCCATTAAACTAGAACCGATTTCCCTTTCTCTGAGATCAGTTCTCCTCTGTGGCTCTTGTATGTGCCTCAGTCCAGTAGCCATGCTTTATGTCAATGGCTGTTCCAGAACTCCTAATAATACACTAGCACCACATAATTGTCCAGCCTTTTTATTTCTGTGAAGCATTCTCCAAGCTATTCTCTCATAAAAACTGTATGAGGAAGACAGGGCAGGGCTGACCACTATGGACAGTTGAGTCACCTGATGCAGTAAGAGCTGACAAAACTCTCTCAGTTCCTATGAATAGAAGAGGGGGGATTAAGATGTCCAATTAAAAAAATGATATCCAGTTCCACAGTTACAGTAGATTAGCACAGTGCTAGATACATCACAGGCTCTCAGTAATATTGGATTAATTAACAAATATCTGAACAAAATAATGAAGAAATGGAAGTCCAGTGCTCTTGCCACTTAGTCACACTGATAACCATCTTCCAAAACAGAACAAAGCTCTAACCTGGTTAAAAAGAAAAAGAAAATATAGTGCCAGGGTAAGGCAAGTCCTATACTACATTGCCAATAATCTAACATGGGTAAGAAAGGGTGCCAGTGGAAAGCCCTGTTTCTGTGGGATCGAAGACCCATATCTACAGTTGTTCAGAGAAAAGAGTGGTATCAGACACAACATTATCAAAAGGCACTTATTGAGGGCCAATTATAATAACTTACATTTGAAACTGCTTTGCCATTTGAAAAGCACTTTCCCACTCATTAGTACATTTTATCCTTCTAATAATGCTATGGAGAATGTGTCATCATTATCCCACATTCTACAGATGAGAAAGATGAGCTAGAAGGAGGTTAGGTAACTTGCTCAGGATTATATTAGCTCATAAACAGCAGATCTGGTCTGCAAACAAAACCTACCAACTTTGAAATGAGCATTCTCTCTACTGTTTGTGTTGGCTTCCAAAAATAGCAAGCCCATTTCTAGGAACATTTCCAGAGAAATGTCAAATTCCCATCACCTCTGCCCACACCTCCTTGAACCCATGCACTACCCACAAGCTTCCTCAGCATCCTGACCAGGGGCTCAACCAAGTGTCAGCTGGCAATATGCAGTCTACAAACTTGATCACACCCACTTTAAAGCAATTATGTGTGATTCAGAGATCATTTAATGATATCCTTTCTTTTTTATAACTCACTTTTAAATGATAATCATTCAGATTTTACCTTCCAAAAGCCTGTTATCTACCTAATTGCAAAGAAATGATTAATGGAGATATTTAGGAAATTTAGCAGGGAAAACATTTTTGATGCATGGAGGCAACATTGAAGGCTCCTGTTTGTGAATTACTAAGCCAAATGATTGCATTTCCCAAAAGTTTTTAATTTCAAGTCAATCTTTCCGACAATGAGTATTTAACTCTTCACTTATGGGCTATGCAAGATGCTGCAATATGATGATAAATGAGAATGAATGACTTCTAAAATTATTCAGTTCATCCTGAGTTCCTGCTTTCAATGAATTCACTAGAGGCTAGGTTGGCTTCACCCTTCCCACTGCAGGTCTGAGGCACTGAAACAACAAAAGTGCATCTTTCCTAGAGAGTGGTTACTTTGTCTGTTAGAGAACACCCTAGTTTTAAGCTAGGCCTAGTTTTAACTTTTGCTGATTTTGTTTATTGGTTTATGGTTTGTTCTTTTTGGTTTATACAGGAAAGCTTGCTTATCAGGATGACCCAATAAGTCTTTTTATTTTTAATTCAAAGTAACTCAGACAACTGCTAACAATCAGGTTAAGGGTCTTAGATTCTAGCACCTCACTCTGAATCTTGCTGTCCATATAGTTTAAAGAGAAAGTCACATGGGAGCTGGAGAAGTAACTCAGGACTGAGAATCATCGCTAGAAAAGGGATTGGAGACTGGCTACTAGCACACAGATGTCACTGGAAACAAAGCTTTCCACATTTTTTGGAAAATGTACTGTGAAAGAAAACTGACTGCTTAAGACTTCAAACAATTTTTGAACCACCAAACTTTGCACCAGCAGAAAATACACAACAAATACTGAGCAGTCCTCAAGGAAGGCAAACTCCCTCACACCAATTTCAAATGTGACTATTAAGAAAATGTTCAAAGAGGAGCCACTAAAAGCAGTGCGCAAGGAATCTCTCCCAGAGGCATCATCGAGGTTTTGCCCAGAACTTCCCAGTCCCTGCTACAAGTATCCTTCATAAGGACTGCTTATGAAGGATACTTGTTATCCTTGATAACAGCTGGGGCACTTTGCAGATGTGAGTCTTCACAGCTGTCATCCTGTCTCTACTTTACAAAATGCACTGGAGGTATGTGGGATGGAGCTGGAAATGGGAGGGCAGAGAACTTCTTTGACTTCCTGGGTTGCCAGGTCATAAGGAGCCACACAGAGACCTCATGGAGAAAACTTGTATCACCTGGAAATCTTGACCATTGACCTGCATGTAGTGAACAGACAGATATTTAGGGTTGTCTTTCATAGGCAGGGACAAATGCTTTATGGAGAACTAAATGCCCAGAAAGGCAGGCCCATTCAGAACAGGCTGCATGCTCATTATTGGCCATTTTTGTTTCTGCACACAGTTATAGTACACTGTTCAGGCTTTGAAATTACACAGGATTGCACTCTCAGTTGTAGCCAATAGAATAGAATGGTCTGGCCTGGCCCACCTTGTGTATTTTTCCCATCAATCATCTAAAAGAGGAGGGCTTTACAGCACAAAAGGTGGCAAAATCACCAGAGGAAAGGAGTCTGGATCCTGAAACCCCCAGGCGGAAGACAAACACCAAACACTCTGGTGAGAAGAGATTGACTTCTACTGTATTAAGCCACTAACATTTTAGGATGGCACTGTTTTGGAAGTTTATATCACCTAATAATATGTGCAGCTATGTCTTAAATCTCCAGGGAGGGGTTTGAATCTAATTTCTCTCTGTGATTCCTTCAGTTCTAGCACAGCTCCTGATTCATTGTCTTGTATAGAGTAAAGGATCAAACAATTTTTTTCAATAAATATGCAAACAAACAAGTGCAGTCTTACACAGCTACATCAGAACGTGGAAAGACAGAATTCAGATTCCCCAGAAGAAACCAAATAAGGAGAATCCCTTAGTTTTTTGATCTGCTGTGAAAGGTTAATACTTGCTTCACAGGGATGTTATGAGAATGAAATTATATAATACATGCAAAATGCTCAGCACAAAATAAGTATATAATAATTAGTAGGTTGTTTTATTATTAGCTGTGAACTCTAGACAAGCAGGTGGCTTTTGTGAATGCAATAAATCATGTCTCTGAAAAGAGAGAGGAATTAGCTTTCTTAAAAGCAAAACTTCCATCTGATTCATGCTGTATGTCTCAAATACTCAAGCATAATCTTCACACCCAGTTGTAGGTAGGAATGAATTGTATTCTGTGGCAAGGGTAGTAGAGAGGAAAAGTCATTTGAATAATATTAAGGAAAAGACAAAAGTAAGAATGTGGAGAATGCTAATAAATAATTTTATTGATGATTTACTACTTTGTGAGATACAGTATTTGAATCTACATTGAAAAATTTAGCATAGAATTCCAAAATGATAGAATATTGCCTAAATGGAATCTCTCTAGGGGCCAGGGTATAATAATGGCTTCTGTACAACCCCAAATTATTTTTTAGGATAACCCTGTGTAGAAATCCACTGATTATATATCCCTTGGGTATATTAAGTAAACACCTAAACTTGTAATTAAACAAATAAACTTCCTTATATCATTTAGGTAGAGTTAAGTATGTCAAGTATAGAAATACATTTTTTCTAGCGTTTTCATATGATTCATGTTAAAAGCAGTATTCCGTATGAGAAGTAGAGAAGAAACAAATTATACTAGCAACCTCCTGAAAATTCAGTCTCATAACTTCAGATTAAAACTAAAGTACAACACAATATTTCAGAAAGTAGAATTTGACACCAATGCTATGTGTACTTAAGTGTATGTTTATTACCTATGGAATAGGATAAGATGAAATGAAATAGATGCAAATATGAGTGCATTTCACCAAATAGCATTAAATGCCACTGATTTAAACAGAAATTTCAGCCCCATAGTTTCCTTCCATGAGGTACATGGGAAACTTCCAACCAACCCCAGTCTCATTTTCCTCTACTGGATAAATTAGTGAACTTTGGTGTGTCTGGGCGCTGAGGATGGATTGCCCAGGCACATTTCCAAACACTCCACATTCTTTGGTGAGAAGATATTATCACTTCTCAGTGTGGAGCCTTGTTATTAATTCAGGTGAATCATGGAAGAAGCGAGTTGTGGGTGGACCTCGTGTTTCATAAGCAGCTGCAGCAGGGAGGCAGGGTGGAGGTTGGGGCAAAGATCCAGGACCAGCAAACTGGGAAAGGTGCTGATGGAAGGATGATTTTGTCTTGGCTCCTGGGAGGGTGTGTTGTCAAGAAGTCTGGGCTACAGGGCTAAGTGCCAGCATACCAGGTTCTTTCCCTTGGCCAGACAAGGGGACAAGCACAGAGTCAATCAGAACTTGTTCCAAGAATGTTCTGAGAACACTGTCCCTACCCTCTGGATGGATTGCCCAGCGCAGGTCATCTTGACTGGAGCTCCAATTTTTGTATACTTCCAGTGTGTGGAGAACCCTGGGGCAGATGGCCTGAAGAAATCAGTACCTGACCACCATGTGAATGCTAACAGGTACTGTATACCTAAGCAGTCCCAAGGCTGTGTTCCAAAATAGCATCTGCACAGTTGCCAGTAGAACTAAGTAAATTGTTAAGGTCATAGAGGATTAGTAAGAGTGGCCCTACTGAGCAGCAAACACCAAAAAAGAAAATTTTCTTGAGGAAATCTTCTCTACCTAATTCTATACTTCCCTTGGAAGTTGCAGAGTCTTTTGCTCATTCACTCATTCATTCCTCATTCAACAATAATTAAAGACTTATTAGGTGCCTGCAATAGTCTAGACACTGGAAAATAATAATAGTATAAACAAAACCAAAAGGCATAGCTCTGCTCTGACAGAGCATAGAGTCTACTATTGGTAGGAGAGCAGACAGAATTTTTTTTTAAATGTAAAGAAAAAGATGCAGTTTGTCAGATGGTGACTAGCTCCATGGGGAAAAATAAAATAGAAAGAGTAGGCAAGAGAGTCAGAGGATTGCTATTCTGCAAGAGATAGTCATGGAAATCCACTCAGGAAAAGGGTCACCCAGGCAGAAACAGGTGAGTGCACAGCTGGAGAGCAAAGACATCCAGATAGAAAGAACCAAGGCCAAGGCCCCAGGTATGTGCCCACCTGGAGGAAGAGTGAAGCCAGCCAAGAGCACGGTGGGGTGCAGAGTCATGCGGATTGGGTTAACCACCATGGCTGCCTTCTGGGGATTATTTAAGCTTTTTGTTTGTTTGTTTGGTTTTGTTTGTTTATTGCTTGCTGATTTGTTTTGGTGAGGGATAAGAGAAGGTTTGAGCATACGCGTGGTGTGATAGAACTTCATGTTTAGAATGATCACTCTGGTGACTATGCTAGGAATGTGTTCTCTGGGGATAAAGGGTGGAGGTGGGTGAACATTTTGAGACATTATGACAAGATTCCAGGAACACCAGCCATCCTGGTGTTGATGCTTTGTGTCATATCCACCCAGAGACCCAGGTGGGAGTTCAGCTGTAGCTACAATGGATGGCATTCCATCCCTTCCTAACCACACTCACCTTTCTGCTTCTCTGCCTGAAACTTGCCTCCAGAGCTAAAGCAGTCTGCTCAGCCCCAAACAGGACAGCTTAAAAGTACCAACACCTGGGGCAACCCTCGACAGGGAGAGATGAGACCAGATGTGCAAATGCCTCTGCACTGCTGTGCCTCTGTGGGACAGTGCTAAGGCTCATTCACAGAGATGGTAGTGAGCTGGTGCCCCAGTCACATGCAGCATTAGCCTGCCTATTGACACTTGCTTTAAAGACTTTTCTCCCTCCCTGGATGTTTGTTTCCTGGGATCACTTCCCATACTGGTTGTAGGGCCTACATTTCTTATATCTGGATCTGTTTCAGGGAGAGTCAAGTGATGATGGTAAGTAGAAAGTGACAGTGGCTTGAACAAAGGTGGCAGCTGATATGAAAGATTATCTTGAAGCTGAATAAATAATACCTATGTGTTGAAAAAACATAAAAAGTAAAAGAGGAAAGAGTAATTTGTAATTCCACATTTAGAGGTAGACACAATTAGCCTGTTGATATATATTTTTCCAGTCAGTTGACTCTACTTGGGAATGTTTTTATATGTGTGTGACATGTGTATAATGTTTATATTTAAAAAGTCATATTAAATACACTTTTGTAGCTGATTTTTCACCTAATATATTATGAACATATTTTTCAATAGACTCAGTAAATATGCATCTAAAGTCCAATACGTTAAAGTTCACTCTATATGGCATATTCTACTCCAGATAGCATACATTTTAAACTAATTCTCCATTATTTATTATTTAGTTTATGTTGAATGTTTCAATATTACTAACAACATTTCTTTTTTTTTTTTTTTTTTTTTTTTTTTTTTTTTT